>JADNSB010000043.1:0-143868 GCA_019695575.1 Angomonas ambiguus | reverse complement strand
AACCTGAGCAGCACAACACGTGTGAAGCCCTCTCACACGCTCTCACAGTATACTACATTTATTTTGTTGAAGCAAATGGACTTGTCATACGCAACAGACACGAAAAAGACATGTACCTGTCGAGTCCGATGAACACGAGGAAATCGCAGTGTTCAATGCTATAAGTGGGCTGTCGTTGCTTATCAATCGACCACCAATGGGTTTTGGACCAAGGAATCTCCGAGTTCTCTTTACGCCGAAAAAAATGGACTCGTCTATGAGGGGAACGAGGGCTTCTCTCTATCGCTTCCTTGAGCGATCAAGACGTACAAAGCTCTTAACTCGCGTAAGAATGGGAATAAACGAGCTGCAGTCAACAAGGTGGTGTGGTGAGCGAAACAAATTAGAAAAAACAGTCGAAACGAAGGAATGAATAGTAAAGCTCTTGCCAAGGGCGACGCCCAATTTTAATTTTAGATATCGTTTTCAATGAATTTCGTACTATGCGCTGTTTACCACTCGAAGGATACTCTTCACCAAGGAAAACGTTATCTCGTAAACTTAACTCGAACAGTGCACCTTCCGACATATATAATAATTCGTCTCGAGGTGAGAATCGATAATTTTTCTCCAAAAAATAAATATTGAAGGTATGTATGATTTTTTTTTTTTTGCTATTAGCAGAGGTGCGGGGGTAATGTTTAGTGTGTGTTTCTCTCCTTCCTTTCTTTTTCTTTCCTCCTTTTCTTTTTAGAAAGTTATAGAAATAGGTCAACTATTTTTTCTTATTTTTAATTACAATAATAATAAAAATAAAGAGATTAAAATAAAAAGTAACAATATCTCCTGCAATAAAAATAAGTGAAACTATATATATCTAAATCTATTTGAAATATGCAGTTTGATAGAGAAAGCGAGGAGGTGTTCCAAGAGGCGGAATCACTCTTACACGCTGTCCCACTCAGCAAGATGATGACTCGTGTCCCTGAACAGTGCCCCTCCTCCCTGTATGAGTACGTCCTCTCTCAGCGGTCTGGGGAGCTGAGGCCACAGTCCATCTCGACCAACTCCACCGACTCCATAGAGTCCATCAGCACTACCCCCTCCGTCAGCACGACCCACTCTGAGGAAACGGAGGAGCAACGAAATAATAAACAGCTGCTAGATCGACTCTTCTCCTCTCTGTTCAAAACCGCGAAACAAAAGTTACAGGGGAAGGGAAATCGCAAGAATAATAGAGTGGAGGTGGATGAGCGGACGGAGAAGAATATGTCGCGGGTGTCGGATTGGAAACCGCTTTTGCATCTCTTTGACCCCAAGTCCTTCTACGCGGCGCGACAGTCCTCCGATCACTACGAACTACCACCCGAGATGAGACGCAGTGGGGTCGCGGCGAACCCTAAGGAAGCCCGCCGTATGCTAGGAGGGGAGCTGCTCATTGAGAAGCTGGCGGGAGGGAATAGCAACCACGTCTATCGCATCGCCCACCCACTGTTCGAGAACCACCCCATTCTGCTACGTGTCTACGGTAGCGGCGACGACGAGGCCATCGACCGGTACCGAGATGTGATGGCCATGAAGCAGATGAGTGATGCGGAGCTCAGCCCTTCCGTGCTGCACACCTTCAAGTGGGGGCGGGTGGAGGAGTTTATGGATCAGGTGGCCACGTGCACCACCGATATGCTGCTCTGTAGTCCTGTACTACTGCGAGATATCTTTAAAGTGGTACAGCGCATGCATCAACTCACCTACGCCCCCTTTTTACCTGAGAACGTGAACCGGAAGCGGTACAACATCATGTATGAACCGAGTTCCCCCGAGGTGGAAGGGGTGAGGGATCCTAACGAGTACTATAGAAAATACGTTCAGGAGGTAAAGGACTCCCTACAGCACGCCGGCAAGGATCACAGCTACTACGTCGACAACATTGACGAAAAAGTGATGGAAATTCTCTGCCCCACCTCCTTTGAGCGGGTTAGTTTTCGTTATCTCCGTCTGGCGAGTGCCAACATGAAGCCCGAGTACCGTGATGCTATTGTGGTGTACTTTACGCATAAACTGATGGAGGTGCGGGAGTACTTTCAGGAAAGAGAAGTCCCTATGGTGTTCTCCCACAATGACCTCAATCCAGGGAACGTGCTGCTGTCGTGGCGGGTGGTGCCACAACGTTTCCGAGACCCCGCCCACCTCAACGCGAGTAGCGATATGATTTATGAGCAGGCGATCACCTCCGAGGACACTTCGCCCCTTCAACGCAAGTACAAGACCAAATTTGGTGATGCCGTCAATCTGGTCGACGCCAAGGGGTTAATATTCATTGACTTTGAGTACTCCGACGCCAACTACCGTGGGTACGACTTGGGTAACATTCTGTGTGAGATGGATGTGGACTATATGAAAGGCAACGGGGAGGGCGAGCCTGGCTTTGTCAAGACCCTCTATCACAGCCCCGCCCCCGAGTTCAAGGAGGCGTGGAGGGACCTGCCGGAGGAGTACCCCCGATTTCCTACCTACATTTATGAAACATGGAAGCGACGGAATGAACCGAAAGAAGAAGAACCACAACAAAAACAAGAAAATGAAAGCGAACTGTTGCAGATTCACGAGGAAAAGAAGTGCACCATGGCAGAGATTGCACTGACAGCGGTAGAGGAGTACTTTACTCCCGAGGGCGCCCCGACACGGACGGAGATTACTAAGGAGCACCTCGCGGAAGTGTTTCTAGGGATGTTAGCCTCTCACATTTACTGGTCCTTGTGGTCTTTCGTGCTGGCGTGCAACCCGGATGAGTACACCAACAACAATCCAGGGGAAGAGGGCGAGGAGACGTTCGCCAAGGGTAGTAGTGGTCTGGACTATATGCATTATGGCAACCTCCGACTAAAGGAATTTATGGCACTTCAAAAGTGGCTGAAAGAAAATGATTTTATTGCGTGAAAATAAAATAAAATAAAATAAGAAAAAAGAAACAAAAAATAAAATTAAAGTTTAAAAAACATATGAAGGAAAGAATCGGTTTAAGAAAAAGTAGAAAAAGGGTGAAAATAAATAATTTGTATGGGATTTAATGAGAATTAAAGATTTTTTAAAAATGTGTCAAACTCTCTTATGGTTCGCTTTATATATTTATATATATATATATAAACATCACTTTTTTATTCTTTAATCTTTTTATCTGAAGTCGCTACATCCTCTCTCGCTCACGGTTGAATGTGTGACGGAGAATACGAGAAATGAAAAAAAAAACACACACACACACAAAAAAAAAAAAGGAATGGTGAGAAAGACAAAAAAAAAAAACGAAACAAGGAGACATAACGCATTTTTTTTGGGTAATCCGAGCGGATTGTAACTCCTTTTTTTTTTTCAGTTTCACAATTCTCATTTCTTTTTTTTATTTGTTTGTTCTACATATTTCCGAATATTATTTTTCATCTCTTTTTTTTTATTTGGTACTTTCTTGTGAGTAGTGTTATGAACGTCTACACACAAGGTCAGGTAACCCACCCACTCACTCATTTTCTTTTTTTTTTATTTCTTTTTTTTCTAATAATAAACGATTAAATAAATCAATATATATATAACAGTAATAGATAAACGAAGCGGTATGGACTCATTTTTTTTTTATTGAATTCTTTGACCTTCGATTAAAATGCTTGAAGGAATGAAAAATGAATTCAGTAGGAAATAGTCAATAAATAAATAAATAAATAAAAATAAAAGAAATATTGTTGACATACTTTTTTCCCTTTTCATTTTTCCATTCTTCATCTCCCTCTCTTTTTTTTTCTACTCTTTTTTTTTTGTTTTAATTCCACCATACAGCAGTGGTAGTAATAGTTGTCGTTGCTCATTAGTCTCTCCTTAACCAGCAGCATTCACTATTATTATTATTTTTTTTAAAAATATAACAGTACCATTATTCCCTCCTTCTCTTGAAAGATGATCACCGAGAAGGACTACTATAATAAAAATATTCTAGACTATGAGTCGTATGAAGAATACCTTGACCAGCAGGTCTCCAGCGAGGATATGTTCTACCTCGATGACCAGGAGGCGGCACGAAAGATGGTGGAGCTGGGTTACAAGGGGAAGGACTTGCTGAGTCGGGAGGAGTTTGAGGCGGCGCGGCAGATCGCTCTCGCCGGCCCTCTGAAGCGACGAGAGAGCGCCGAGTTAATTAGCAGTGCGGGTCGAACGTTTCCGGAAGGTTCGTTGCTAGAGGCGTTAGCGAAGCGGGAGGAGCTCGTACGGACGGGCAAGCTGGCCACCATTATTTTTATGAGGGACACCGTGCGTGGACAAGAGGTGTCCGCCTACATTGACTACGGCCATCGTCTGCAGAACGAAAACTTTGAAGATTATTTTTCGGGAGAAAAAAAATTAGTCCCGAAGCGGAGCGATTTAAGTTACTATAACTGGAAAACACATAGTCTGTTCTACAACAACAGCGCGACGTTTCAGGTGCTGGCGGATAGTGAAAACGGTCTGTTGATGAAACACCGTCGGGATCGAAAAACAATTAACGTCGACCCCAAGGCCAGTACCCCAGGGGACAATAGTAGTCGAACGGAACTGAAGGAGTGTAAGGAGTATGTACAGGTCACCCTCTATGACCACGTTACCCGACGAAAGAACTAGCGTTTTGGATGGTATTTTTTCTTTGTTTTTCCCTTACGATGTAATTAACACGATATTTTCTTGGGTACAAGAAAAATAAAATAATAATAACACGTTTGTTTTATTTCATTTTATTACATTAATGTTTTTTTTTTTTTCGTGAGTTCAGTTTCTTATTATTATAGTATATGACATGTAACTCTTTCTTTCCCTCCTCCTTTTCTCACTCTTTTTTTAAAAAAAAAGTGTATTTTCTTTTGATCTTTTACCCGTAAATATATACTATCTATCAAAACGTTCCGTTTTCTAACCAGATTCTTTTGCTATTCCCTTTTAATTCCTCTTTTACTATCCTCCATTACCTGTTACTATTATTATAAAAATAATAATAATAATCTATTATTACCGTTTTCAGATTTCACAATGACGGATGAAGTAAAACCACCGGTGGCCGCTCGTCGTGAGCACGTGGTGCTGTTTGGAAAAGTGGAAGGAGAGGACCGGGGAGCGAACCCTATTGATCCTCCTCTACGCCACAAGGATTACTACTTTTGGCTCCGTGACGATGACCGCAAAGACCCCGAGGTGCTACGTTATCTTCAGCAGGAGAACGAGTACGTGGAGTACCGTATGCGCGACATCAAGGACCTTCAAGAGGAGATTTATCAAGAGCACATTTCTCACATTCAAGAGACTGACATGTCGGCGCCCTATGAGTACGGCCCTTACCTCTACTACACCCGCGAGGAGAAGGGCAAGTCGTACAAGATTCACTGCCGTGTTCCCCTCGGTAAAGTACCAGGCTCCAGCGACGATGAGGAGGTCATCATGGACGTCAACGTCGTCGCCGAGGGAAAGCCGTTCTGCGACGTCGCCCGTATCCGACCCGCTCCCCCCACCCATGAGCTCATTGCTTACTCCGTGGATTGGGTAGGAAAAGAGGTGTACACGATTGAGCTCCAGCAAGGGGGTAAAGTACTGGAGGAGAAGGTAGAGGGCACCAACGGGGATGTGATTTGGGGCTCCGACGCGACGTGTTTCTTTTATACCACCAAGGACGACGCCCTTCGAGACAACAAAATTTGGCGTCACATTATTGGACAGCCGCAGTCTGCCGACGTGTGTCTGTATGAAGAGAACGATCCCCTCTTTAGCGCCTATATGGACAAGTCCTCCGATGGGAATACTTTAATCATTGGCTCCGTTTCTACCGAAACCGACGAGTCGTATCTGCTAGACCTTCGCAAGGGTAACACCAACACCGAGTTGGAGCTGATCCGGAAGAGGGTGAAAGGGGTACGCTACTCGGTGGAGCTGCACGGCACCGACACCCTCGTTCTCCTCACCAATGTAAACGGCGCCATTAACCACAAGTTGGTCCTTGCCCCGCGCTCGAACCCCTCCGACTGGTCAAACGTGCTGGTAGAGAACAGTAAGGAAACCTTTATCGAGTCCTGTGTGGTGTTGAAGCACTTCATGGTCCTCGACGGTCGTCGGGATGGACTGACGAGAGTGTGGACTCTGTCGGTGCAGCCGGATGGCACTTTCAACGGGGCTGCCATGAAGGAGGTGGAGATGAAAGAGGAGGTCTTCATGGTGGAGTCGGTGGCATCCCACATGAAGAAGTACGACACCGATACCTTTCGAATGTTGTACTCCTCGATGGCCACACCCCCCACGTGGTACGACGTAAACGCCAACGATCACAGTCGACGGGTGGCGGTGAAGGTGCGCGAGGTCGGGGGAGGATTTCGGTCGGAGGACTTTGTGGTGGAGCGTCACTTCGCCACCGCCCCTGACGGGACCGCTATTCCGCTCTCCATGGTGTATCACAAGTCGCTCGACCGTGGTGTTCCCCACCCCTGCATGCTGTACGGGTACGGCTCCTACGGCTTGTCGATGGACCCCGAGTTCACGATCAAACACCTCCCCTACACCGAGCGAGGGATGTACTACGTGGTGGCCCACATCCGAGGGGGGGCGGAGATGGGCCGTGCGTGGTACGAAATAGGAGGGAAATATTTAACCAAACGCAACACCTTTTCCGATTTTATTGCCTCTGCAGAGTACTTGATCGAGAAAGGGCTGACGACTCCTCGTCAGTTAGCGTGTGAGGGTCGCAGTGCGGGGGGTCTGCTGCTGGGGGCGGTGCTGAACATGCGACCAGACCTGTTTGAAGCCGCCATCTCTGGGGTACCTTTCGTAGATTTGATGACCACCATGTGCGACCCTAGCATCCCTCTCACCACTGGAGAGTGGGAGGAGTGGGGGAACCCAAACGAATACAAGTACTATGATTACATGCTTAGCTACAGCCCGATGGACAACATCAGAGCCCAACGTTACCCGAATATTTACATCCAAGCCGGTCTTCACGACCCTCGTGTCGCCTACTGGGAGCCTGCCAAGTGGGTAAGCAAGCTACGACACTATAAAACGGATCAAAACGACATTCTACTGCACATGGACCTGGAGAGTGGACACTTCTCTGCCAAGGACCGGTACAAGTACTGGCGAGAGGCGGCGAGCCAGCAGGCGTTTATCTGCAAACACTTGAAGAGTATGATTCGACTCATCAAAAAGTAAACCCCTTATATCATTGAAAGTAAAGAAACACGAAAGAAAGAAAGAGAATAATAACAATGTGTATCCTTTTTCTATACCTCTGGCTTACACACATTACACACGCAAACACACACTCACACATATAAATAGTGGTGGAGAGAATTGTGTTTCACAGTGGATTACGTCGACGCTCCCCTCCTTTTTTTTTTTATGTTTGGTGTTTTTTTTTTTTTTATCAGTGTATTTTGTGAGGCATATATATGCGTATTCTCTCTCTCTCACTCTTTTCTTTTATTTTTATCGTGGAAAAGAAGAGTTTCGAGAACAAAAGAAAAGAAAAAATAAGTATGGCCCTATCAAGCAGAATCTCGTCAAGGCTGGCATCAAGCTCCCCGCCATGGTTCTCCCCTTAGCGAGCTACACCCCTTACGTGCAAAGTGGTAATATGCTGTACATATCCGGTCAGCTCCCTAAGGACGAGAACGGTAAGATGTATACAGGGTACGTAGGGAAGGACTTGACGGTGGAGGAGGCCAAACTGGCGGCGCGGGCGTGTGGGGTGAATGTCATTTCAGCCATCCAACACGCCGTGAGGGACGACTTCAGTAAAGTGCACCGTATCGTCAAGCTCACCTGCTTCGTCTGTGCCGCCCCGGGGTTCAAAGAACCGCACCTAGTGGCGAACGGGGCTTCCGATTTGTTTGGGGAAATATTTGGAAAGGAGTACCCTCACGCCAGAAGTGCGGTTGGGGTGGCGGAGCTTCCTCTTGGTGTGGCGGTGGAGGTGGAGGCCATCGTGGAGCTCACCACGTCCTCCTCCAAGTTGTAAAGAACAGAAGGAAACGCAACAACAACAACAACAAACAAATAACCACATAGCGAGGAGAGCAGAGATGAATAACAAAAAAACAAAAACAAAAAAAAAAAGAAAACATGAAAAATAAAGTCTCTGTTTATGGTAACTGTTATTTGTTGTTTGAAAGGGAAGAGGTAGCTTCTCCCTTTTTTTTCTTGTCTTTTTTTTTGTCTTCTCAGCACTTCAATTTAACCAGAATAGAAAGAGTAGTGAAACGAACCAAAAAATGAAAAAATGAAAAGTGAAAACTGTAATACCCATTCTTTAGCGTTTTCCCCTTTCTATTTGGTTTTCAGCAATGATAGCGATTATTACAACCCCCCCCAAAAAAAAAAAATTAAGACAAAAGGGGATACACAGTATACAATGTGTAAACACCTCTTTGAACGTCCCTCTCTCACACTTACGACATATGGTGAATTTTTTTTTTTTTTATCTCTCTCTTCTATTTTCTTTAGTAGTAAATAGTTTATTTTCGTTTTATATATATCTTAAATATATATATATATATATCTTGAACGCCCTTTTTTTCATGAACTTTTTATCCGAATTGTATAGCGATGATTACTATCGGCAGTACCTTGAGGCGCCCTCTCCCCTGCTGGTGGCGGTCGTACGGTGGAGAGGCGGGTCGGAGGACTTCACTGGTGAACTCGCCAAGGTGTTACAACCCTCCGATAGCACTCAGTACCGCTTCCGCTTTATCGATCGCACCGTGGAGCAGCTGACGGACAGGGGGTACGATTTCTTAAACCTGTCAAACAAGTACACATTTAAAAGCGATTGGTGTGCTAAGACAGTGAGGGAGCAGATGAGTGTGGTGCTGCTAGTGTTGGACTGGTCGAGCTCCTTTGGGGGAACCGACACCATCCAAAAACTCAACTCCTCCCTGGAGGCGCTAAAAGCAAAAATACGCTCGTTTCTAGGAAAAGTGGTGGTACTATGCTGCTACGATCATCAGAAGGAGCCCCCCACTGGGAATGAGGTTCAGAACGCACGCCGGACGTTGGCCACCTTTCTTGGCGATCACCTCGAAAGCCTTTTAGTCATCCAGGACGATTTAAAAAACCCTAACCAAACCCACAAGCTTAGAATTTCCCTCTCCAATAGTGCCCTCGACTTTGTGAATAAACACCTCAAGTTGATGCGAGATGAAAAGGGAAACGCATCGCAGTCCCCTGTACAACATCGTGTGGAGTTGGTTCGACTGCGGTTTATGATGTCGTATCTGTACTGTCTAGTTCGAGAAACTCGCTATGCACGGCAGGAACTCTTTAAGAGCATTGATATCGTCTTGAGACCAGAGTTTCCAGTCCCCGCCGACCTCGAGTCGCGGCTGAGCGCCTCGGTGCTGCTCCGCCACTACCTCGCCTTGAACCCTCTAGAGTACAATTCTCCGGACTACATTAAAGTGCAACACTACATCAAGTGGTTGGGTCTTCCTTTTGCCTCCGACTTGTTTAGCTCCAAGGATCAGTTTGTGTTGGCCAAGGTGATCAACGAGCTGAATAAAGTGGAATGGCTGGAGCACCTGGCGTATGCGACGATGGGAATCCCTAATATCGTAAAGAAGGATCTGTTGATTTCGGCCATGTATAAAGTGATGAGTATTAGGGAATACTTCCAGAAGGATGAGGAGGAGGATGCTGCTGTCGGAGGAGGAGCGGTGACCGCTTCACCCCTGCATGCTCCCGTATACTTGGGGACAGAGTGCTCCTCCCAGTCGGTGGCGGCGGCGATTCTCTCTCGCCTCCGTCAGAGTTCCCTTGTGAAACGGATCAACGACCTATTAGAAAGTGTCTCCCACCTGGGGGCCGTCTCTGGCCGCGAGGAGGAGATTCTGTACTTTAAGATTGCCCTTCGAACCCCTGACGTCCAGCAGGCCGATCCAGCGGAGCTCTTTCTAGAAAAGCTAAAAGGGAACCCTGTAGTGATTACGGCGGTGGGTCAGCTCCTCCGCACCATCGGCCGCGACTCGTACCAGAATGTCCCCACCTCCATCCTCTCCTACTACCTCCTTCACAGCTGTATCCAGACCCACCACCACACCGAGCGGGAGGTGTGTCTGAGGGAGGAGCTCAAGCCCTATTTACAGCGAGCCACACAGCAAGGAAAGGCCCCACTTCAATTGGATTACCCAGTCGGCACCTTTCACTCTCCCTTGATTGGAATGATTCACTTTCGGAAGCGTGTGGTGGAGGCGGTGGCCGACTGCGCTGACATCGCGGTGGAGTTGCACACGCCTCTCCAGGTAGAGTTGGTGGTCAAGAAGGTGCGTCTCACCCTGTCGGTCCTAAAAGGAGAGGGCGACAGCGATGGCGGGGAGGGTGGTGGTGTGTTGAAGCCTCTTCAAAAGAAAAAAGACGTCCTCGTCACGCTGCCGGATGAGACAACGTTCAGCCCTGGGAGTGATACCCACACCCTACTCGCCAAGGTGGTTTTCCGACACAGCGGAGCCTACTACTGCTCCTCCTGGAGTGCGGTGATGGAGGTGGAAGGGGCGGTGATTGACCTTACTTATCATTGTAGCGCCGAGGAGGCGAGGCGGTTAGAAGCAGAGCAGCGCATCATGTCCAGCCCTGTCCACCCTATTCTACACGCGGTCAGCCCACTTCGCTATCTGACGGTGGACGGGGAGAGGGAGTTGGTGGCGGTGGAGGGGGAGACGGCGGTCCTTCGCCTTACCCTTCACAGAGGAGAGAAGGCGCTGCATCAGGGGAGCTGTCGCATCCCTTGTGTACCGGAACTGTTCACGGTGGAGGGTGGGACGGCGCCTTTGGTGGTATCTCCCTCCTCCTCCTCTCACCACAACGCGATGAGCGATGTCCGAAGTAACACCAGTGAGGTTGGGTTTTCACTTTCCTACCCCCTCCCTGATCTGCTGTCGGTGGAGACGACCACCTTTGAGCTCCGTGTGAGGGTGCTGCGGGGCGGCCGGTTCAGGGTCCCCCTCGTCTTCCACTACGCCGTCCAGGACAGCGCGATGGAGGTGGAGATGGCGAGGCGCGTCACCTTCTCCGTGGATCCCCCTTTCAGCGTCTCCTACTCCCTCATCGGTTCTATCCCATGGCGGGAGGAAGGGACGGGGTGGTCGGGGGACTTGCCCAACAGCGGGGATACCCTTTATACACAGGAGGAGACGAACGTCCTGACCCTCTCCAGCGACCCCACGTTTCTCCCTCTTCAGCGGCTGGGCGAGGAGGTTAGTTTGTACTTTGCGGCGCTGAAGGCGCGTACTCCCGTGGGAGGCAATCCCACCATCGCCAAGGGAAGCGTGTTGACGGTGGCGGCGTCGGTGCACTGCTGGGCGCGTAGAGGTCTGTCTGTATGGAGGGCGGATGTGGTGTGTGGTCCTGGCGTACGTCTCCGTCACACCGCCCCTGTGCAGTACCCATTGTTGTTGGAGGAGAAGGAATCGGCGACGTTTGTGGCCCAGCTGGAGCTGCTCGAGGAGGGCACCTATACCCCTGGTTTCCTACGCGTTCTCTTCTCCCCTCATCACAGCGACGACTGCAAGTTATTTGTGGATCTCTGCTATCCGATGCTGTCGGTGCCGCTGCCGTCGGTGGTCACCCAACTTCGCTTTCCATCGACCGTGAGGGTGAATGAGCCTTTCCTCTATGAAGTAGAAGTCACCAACGCCTCCAGCAAGAACAACCTGAGGGCTCGACTGGATCTTTTCTTCCCTTCAGACAACACCACCGCGGCCACGACATCGACGTCCACAATGAC
This sequence comes from Angomonas ambiguus, assembly GCA_019695575.1. Classification (NCBI taxonomy): domain Eukaryota; phylum Euglenozoa; class Kinetoplastea; order Trypanosomatida; family Trypanosomatidae; genus Angomonas; species Angomonas ambiguus. The sequence continues at coordinate 132,116 of JADNSB010000043.1, read as the reverse complement.
CATCACAACAACGCCGACGGCGGAGGAGGAGAATCTTTTTATCATGGGGGAGACGAGCAAGTGCTTTGAGTTACGCTCCGCCGAGACGATCCCTGTCTCGGTATATCTTTGTGCCCGGCAGGGAGGGGTGGAGGCCGCGCTACCGCTGTTCTGTATTCGCGAGGCCGACGGGGAGGAGGTGATCACCCGTCATACCGACACTCATCGAATTCCAGTGGTCTAGCACACACAAACGTGTGCGGGGAGAGTGTCCGGTGCTTTGTTTATTTTTGTTGTGGTGGGGGATGGTTTCGCATTTTGGTACTATACGCCTGTTAAAATACGTTTTTTTTTTTGTTTATATTAGTGTAGGTGTATGTACGTATAGATGCGGGGTGAAGAGCCTATCCTATTAGGAGAGACTTTCTGCCAAACTCTTTTCTCTGTTTCTTCTCCTTTTTCCTCTCCATCCATTACGGTAGTAAAAAAAATTAAAAAGAATAAATGGGGCGGCGATCAGTGCCTTTTCCCCTCTAAGGGGCACTTCTTTTCTTTTTTTAGGGCCTCGGGGAGGGGGGATGGTGGAACCCTTTAGGGTCTGGGTGGAGGGGTGAGGGTGAGGGTGGGGGTGCGGGGCAGGGCCGACCCCCCTCTTCGTCTCCGCAGGGATGAGGGGGGGGGTGCCGCCCCCTCTACCCGGGGACCGTGACGTTTCGTCATGTTTCGCTGCTGATGCCATCGCCACGTCATGGTGCACACCGTCTTCTTCTCTCTCGCACATCACCCGACCGCCGCAGGAACGGATACCTCCCGCAGTAGTTTGAAACTAGAGTGCTTGTATATGATGTTGGGGGCAAATAATAGTACGAGTATTCGTAGTAGACGAAAACAAAAAGCAAGCAAGAAAATACTTAATATGAGTAATGATAATAATAATAACTTTAATCAGACACGAGACCCGCCTGCTGGAAATTGAAGTCGGCGGGCCCCTTGTTATAGAACACTAGTTTCAATCCATATTCGGAAGATAATAGAGTCATAAGACCGTCGTAAGTGGTTTATCGTCATGTGTAAAGTAATGAAAGGAGAGTGAAAGAAAAGTAAGTGATGATGATTAAAACACGTCAGATGTTCTTTCTCGATAATTGTTTTTTTCACTTTCTCGTTCTTGAAGGGTTCAGAGTGTCGCGATGTGAATAAAAACTGTCATCCCATGTGTATGGAGGAAGAGGTAAAGAAGTAGAAATAAAAACATAATTCAATGTTATTCCATGAATGAAGGAGGTAACACGGATGCGTTGGTGTGTCGTCAGACGGGGAAAGAAGAAATATTCCGGTTTCTCAATTCAGTTTCATATCTCAGAGACTCCAGTCGGTGTGTGTCATCCTTTACACGCATGAGTGTGTGCCTCGAAAAGAGGAAATAATAATAATAAAAAAAGCAGTTGATGAATGATAATAATAATAAAAATAACAACTTCTCTCTTCAGCTGGTGTTCTTAGGTACTCGTCGCATCGTCAACACCTTTTTTATTTAAAAGTGTCTCAATAAATGTGCAAACATAAAAGTAGTGATTTAGTCATCCTATAGAGAGTGTATACTAAAGTAAGTACACAAATAAACAAACAACACAAAAGCAGAAATAAGCGAGAGTTTCAGCGGATGACGCTTAACAATGTGTATCCTTCATTGACTGTTTCGGACACTAATAAAGTGAAATTGTCATTTTATGCATCATTTATGACAAGGGAAAGCATTTGAACAATAGTAATATTAATAATAAAAACTTTGATCAGACACGAGACCCGCCTGCTGGAAATTGAAGTCGGCGGGCCCCTTGTTATAGAACACTAGTTTCAATCCATATTCGGAAGATAAAGAGTCATAAGACCGTCGTAAGTGGTTTATCGTCATGTGTATAGTAAAAATAAAGTACAAAGTAAAGGATAATAACGATTATTAAAATAGGGAAAACAAGAAAAAAAAGAGCGAATTACACCTCAGATTACTTTTATATCTTTCTGCGTCATTTAAACCATAATCAGAATTTCTTGAATGGTAATAATATGTTAAGATCATCCTTTAATATTTTATTTTATTTGGGGGAAAAAAAAAACAGTGTTTACTCCTTACTTACTTTTTGTTCATTGTATTGATCATTATATATAAATACTTTAGTTACGTTCTAGTAGCTAGGGGAAGAGAGAGAGAAAGGACAGAAAGGAGGAAACTGTGTGAGTTGTCACTAACATTTCTCCACTAGCGATAACGCACCTTATCACCTCAACACTCTACATATCTTATTATTATTATTACAACACCTTGCTTACAACCCCTTAGTACTTGCGTTAATTTCTATGAATGCATACATGTATGCGTTTGTGTGTGTGTGTGAGTGTGTACAAGGAAAGAGGAGCGGAGGACCCGCTATATATATATATATATATATATATATATATAATTTACATTAAATAATATTCTCCCTCGAGTATTGAATATTGGCACACTTCAGGTGGGTCTCCACGGAAAGAAGTGGCTTGAGGTGGTTAGGCCAGGACTGATTCCGAATCCACAAGGGAATTTCCGCATCGTAGAGCGGCATTAAATCCCACCAGTCAAAGTAGTTCTCCTCGGCGCGGGAGGGGTCGTACAGCTCGGGAGGGAGACTGAATATCTTGACCCCTTCCGAGTCCACCGGGGGTGCTAGCATCGCTTTAAACAAGGACCGTCCCTTGATGAAATCACTTCTATTTCGAACCGTTTCAAAGACGTCGTTCTCCCCCCAGTTGAAATAATCCTTCGTTTCTTCGCAAAACGCATAAAACTTTTCTTTGGCGTCGGGGTAGCTGATGGCACCGAGGTCAAACGCATCGGGGGTTGCTGTAAGGAGTTGCTGGCAAAAGGGTTTGGGCTGGGTGAAGAAGACGAGCAAGTCGTAGAAGGTGTCCTCGTGGATGACGTGATGCACAATCACTGAAGACTTTAACACTGTTTTCTCCACATTACTACCCGTATCCAAATCATGTGCACGGCATTTGTGATACTTGACATAATTCAACAACTTGGGAACTTCTACATGCTCAACCTTACCCAGGTGATTGTAGGAGAAGGTAGTCTTGGGATCGCGTCTTTTATAGTCCTCGTAGGCGTGCGTGGTCAGCAGCCCTACTAAATACCCAAGAAACACATCCTCGTGATGGAGGAAGTGTCGAGTGTAGAGGGCCTGCTTCTCGTTATCATAAGCGTCGAGGGTGAGACCAATGAGGGTGGTGAACGTTGTGTTATCCGAATGCGGGGTGGGAACGGTAAAATTTCCCTTCGCCGCCTCCAGCATATACTGTAACAAGTCCTGCCCCACGAACTCGCTCATCCCACTGGCGAAGAGGGGCTTGACGTAGTCAGGGTACCACTTCATGATACCGCCATAGAGGTAGGTGAGACGATACGGGTAGAGGGCGTAGTTGTTGTAATACATGACTTGCTCTTGAAATCGCCCCAGATCGCGCAAAAACTGTGGAATTTTGAAAAACACATCGTCATCTGTTTTCTGTACAAACTTGGCGTGAGGGAACTGGTAGGCGGTGTACAAGAGACCCCGTATGAGCTTCATCGACATGGTCACCTCCGCCCTCGTCCCCCATCCATTTCCCCCTCCTTGCCCGTATTTCTTCCCCGAGGAGGGCGGCTGGTCGGTGAGGTCCGCGATCCAGAGCACATCCTTGTACAGGAGGGCCTCCTTCAACAGACTCGGGGTCGCATTACGTAGTGGTAAAAAGGAAATAGCGTTTGGGGTCTCCGTGGAAAAGCCAATGTGTGCCCCGTTCTTGGTACTATAGTGGGCGCAGGCGAGAAAAAGAAAGAGGGCCTTTCCGTTGAACCCATTCCGCTCCGTGGCGACGCCTTTATACCTCAAAAACGAATTTCGCTGCCCTTTACGGTGTTTCGCCCGCCGTTCATCGTCGATGGTGAGGGCGAAGCTGACGAGTAGATAGGCGTTATCTCTTTTCCACCGCAAGGTGCGGCTGGGCTGTGCCTTGAGCTCCAAAGGGGTACGCCACCACTGGTGGTACGCGGTACGACTCGCCGCCTCCAGAGGGGAACTACCACACACCCTCTCTATCGTATTCGGTTGCTTGGACTTGAATTCATCCACCAGCGCCCTCATTTCGATCAACAGCACATTCGCCTGGGTCTTCTCAACATCGGTGTAGTTGAAGTGGGGAAGGTGAAGTTCATAACACAGGAGCAAAGGGGCCACGGGGTAGACGGCAGTGCGAATATACTTCTCCTCCACCAATTTCAGCACCGCCAAATGGCTATGGTAGGTGGGCTGGTAGGTGTGGGAAGGGTCCTCCTTTACAACGGAGACTAACAGCGCGAACAGGAAGAGGGGAAGTACCACGACTAGTAGAAAGGCTTTTGGCGCCTTAATAGCTTTTTTCTTCTTATGGATCACCTCCTGTGTCATGGCTTTCTAAACGTGGATGATGGGGGGAAAGAAGAAGACTATGGGTTTAGGGATGTGTCTTGTAGACGTGTGCGTATCAATATTTATTAGAAAAAAAATATTGAGCTCTATAGTTGGAACTTGAAAATAAAACAAACGAAAAGGGAGAAAAGTGGCTCAAGTCTTGTGGTACGACCTCCACTCAGAACAACACACACACACATACACACACATATAAAAAGAGGCAAACAAAAGTAAGGTAGACGGTGGGGGTGTACACTCATCTATATATATATATACCTTCTTAAGGTTCCCTAATCTGATAATATATAACACTAAATAATATTCTCCCTCGAGTATTGAATACTATCACACTTCAGGTGGGTCTCCACGGAAAGAAGTGGCTTGAGGTGGTTAGGCCAGGACTGATTCCCAATCCACAAGGGAATTTCCGCATCGTAGAGCGGCATTAAATCCCACCAGTCAAAGTAGTTCTCCTCGGCGCGGGAGGGGTCGTACAGCTCGGGAGGGAGACTGAATATCTTGACCCCTTCCGAGTCCACCGGGGGTGCTAGCATCGCTTTAAACAAGGACCGTCCCTTGATGAAATCACTTCTATTTCGAACCGTTTCAAAGACGTCGTTCTCCCCCCAGTTGAAATAATCCTTCGTTTCTTCGCAAAACGCATAAAACTTTTCTTTGGCGTCGGGGTAGCTGATGGCACCGAGGTCAAACGCATCGGGGGTTGCTGTAAGGAGTTGCTGGCAAAAGGGTTTGGGCTGGGTGAAGAAGACGAGCAAGTCGTAGAAGGTGTCCTCGTGGATGACGTGATGCACAATCACTGAAGACTTTAACACTGTTTTCTCCACATTACTACCCGTATCCAAATCATGTGCACGGCATTTGTGATACTTGACATAATTCAACAACTTGGGAACTTCTACATGCTCAACCTTACCCAGGTGATTGTAGGAGAAGGTAGTCTTGGGATCGCGTCTTTTATAGTCCTCGTAGGCGTGCGTGGTCAGCAGCCCTACTAAATACCCAAGAAACACATCCTCGTGATGGAGGAAGTGTCGAGTGTAGAGGGCCTGCTTCTCGTTATCATAAGCGTCGAGGGTGAGACCAATGAGGGTGGTGAACGTTGTGTTATCCGAATGCGGGGTGGGAACGGTAAAATTTCCCTTCGCCGCCTCCAGCATATACTGTAACAAGTCCTGCCCCACGAACTCGCTCATCCCACTGGCGAAGAGGGGCTTGACGTAGTCAGGGTACCACTTCATGATACCGCCATAGAGGTAGGTGAGACGATACGGGTAGAGGGCGTAGTTGTTGTAATACATGACTTGCTCTTGAAATCGCCCCAGATCGCGCAAAAACTGTGGAATTTTGAAAAACACATCGTCATCTGTTTTCTGTACAAACTTGGCGTGAGGGAACTGGTAGGCGGTGTACAAGAGACCCCGTATGAGCTTCATCGACATGGTCACCTCCGCCCTCGTCCCCCATCCATTTCCCCCTCCTTGCCCGTATTTCTTCCCCGAGGAGGGCGGCTGGTCGGTGAGGTCCGCGATCCAGAGCACATCCTTGTACAGGAGGGCCTCCTTCAACAGACTCGGGGTCGCATTACGTAGTGGTAAAAAGGAAATAGCGTTTGGGGTCTCCGTGGAAAAGCCAATGTGTGCCCCGTTCTTGGTACTATAGTGGGCGCAGGCGAGAAAAAGAAAGAGGGCCTTTCCGTTGAACCCATTCCGCTCCGTGGCGACGCCTTTATACCTCAAAAACGAATTTCGCTGCCCTTTACGGTGTTTCGCCCGCCGTTCATCGTCGATGGTGAGGGCGAAGCTGACGAGTAGATAGGCGTTATCTCTTTTCCACCGCAAGGTGCGGCTGGGCTGTGCCTTGAGCTCCAAAGGGGTACGCCACCACTGGTGGTACGCGGTACGACTCGCCGCCTCCAGAGGGGAACTACCACACACCCTCTCTATCGTATTCGGTTGCTTGGACTTGAATTCATCCACCAGCGCCCTCATTTCGATCAACAGCACATTCGCCTGGGTCTTCTCAACATCGGTGTAGTTGAAGTGGGGAAGGTGAAGTTCATAACACAGGAGCAAAGGGGCCACGGGGTAGACGGCAGTGCGAATATACTTCTCCTCCACCAATTTCAGCACCGCCAAATGGCTATGGTAGGTGGGCTGGTAGGTGTGGGAAGGGTCCTCCTTTACAACGGAGACTAACAGCGCGAACAGGAAGAGGGGAAGTACCACGACTAGTAGAAAGGCTTTTGGCGCCTTAATAGCTTTTTTCTTCTTATGGATCACCTCCTGTGTCATGGCTTTCTAAACGTGGATGATGGGGGGAAAGAAGAAGACTATGGGTTTAGGGATGTGTCTTGTAGACGTGTGCGTATCAATATTTATTAGAAAAAAAATATTGAGCTCTATAGTTGGAACTTGAAAATAAAACAAACGAAAAGGGAGAAAAGTGGCTCAAGTCTTGTGGTACGACCTCCACTCAGAACAACACACACACACATACACACACATATAAAAAGAGGCAAACAAAAGTAAGGTAGACGGTGGGGGTGTACACTCATCTATATATATATATATATATATATATATATATATATATATACCTTCTTAAGGTTCCCTAATCTGATAATATATAACACTAAATAATATTCTCCCTCGAGTATTGAATACTATCACACTTCAGGTGGGTCTCCACGGAAAGAAGTGGCTTGAGGTGGTTAGGCCAGGACTGATTCCCAATCCACAAGGGAATTTCCGCATCGTAGAGCGGCATTAAATCCCACCAGTCAAAGTAGTTCTCCTCGGCGCGGGAGGGGTCGTACAGCTCGGGAGGGAGACTGAATATCTTGACCCCTTCCGAGTCCACCGGGGGTGCTAGCATCGCTTTAAACAAGGACCGTCCCTTGATGAAATCACTTCTATTTCGAACCGTTTCAAAGACGTCGTTCTCCCCCCAGTTGAAATAATCCTTCGTTTCTTCGCAAAACGCATAAAACTTTTCTTTGGCGTCGGGGTAGCTGATGGCACCGAGGTCAAACGCATCGGGGGTTGCTGTAAGGAGTTGCTGGCAAAAGGGTTTGGGCTGGGTGAAGAAGACGAGCAAGTCGTAGAAGGTGTCCTCGTGGATGACGTGATGCACAATCACTGAAGACTTTAACACTGTTTTCTCCACATTACTACCCGTATCCAAATCATGTGCACGGCATTTGTGATACTTGACATAATTCAACAACTTGGGAACTTCTACATGCTCAACCTTACCCAGGTGATTGTAGGAGAAGGTAGTCTTGGGATCGCGTCTTTTATAGTCCTCGTAGGCGTGCGTGGTCAGCAGCCCTACTAAATACCCAAGAAACACATCCTCGTGATGGAGGAAGTGTCGAGTGTAGAGGGCCTGCTTCTCGTTATCATAAGCGTCGAGGGTGAGACCAATGAGGGTGGTGAACGTTGTGTTATCCGAATGCGGGGTGGGAACGGTAAAATTTCCCTTCGCCGCCTCCAGCATATACTGTAACAAGTCCTGCCCCACGAACTCGCTCATCCCACTGGCGAAGAGGGGCTTGACGTAGTCAGGGTACCACTTCATGATACCGCCATAGAGGTAGGTGAGACGATACGGGTAGAGGGCGTAGTTGTTGTAATACATGACTTGCTCTTGAAATCGCCCCAGATCGCGCAAAAACTGTGGAATTTTGAAAAACACATCGTCATCTGTTTTCTGTACAAACTTGGCGTGAGGGAACTGGTAGGCGGTGTACAAGAGACCCCGTATGAGCTTCATCGACATGGTCACCTCCGCCCTCGTCCCCCATCCATTTCCCCCTCCTTGCCCGTATTTCTTCCCCGAGGAGGGCGGCTGGTCGGTGAGGTCCGCGATCCAGAGCACATCCTTGTACAGGAGGGCCTCCTTCAACAGACTCGGGGTCGCATTACGTAGTGGTAAAAAGGAAATAGCGTTTGGGGTCTCCGTGGAAAAGCCAATGTGTGCCCCGTTCTTGGTACTATAGTGGGCGCAGGCGAGAAAAAGAAAGAGGGCCTTTCCGTTGAACCCATTCCGCTCCGTGGCGACGCCTTTATACCTCAAAAACGAATTTCGCTGCCCTTTACGGTGTTTCGCCCGCCGTTCATCGTCGATGGTGAGGGCGAAGCTGACGAGTAGATAGGCGTTATCTCTTTTCCACCGCAAGGTGCGGCTGGGCTGTGCCTTGAGCTCCAAAGGGGTACGCCACCACTGGTGGTACGCGGTACGACTCGCCGCCTCCAGAGGGGAACTACCACACACCCTCTCTATCGTATTCGGTTGCTTGGACTTGAATTCATCCACCAGCGCCCTCATTTCGATCAACAGCACATTCGCCTGGGTCTTCTCAACATCGGTGTAGTTGAAGTGGGGAAGGTGAAGTTCATAACACAGGAGCAAAGGGGCCACGGGGTAGACGGCAGTGCGAATATACTTCTCCTCCACCAATTTCAGCACCGCCAAATGGCTATGGTAGGTGGGCTGGTAGGTGTGGGAAGGGTCCTCCTTTACAACGGAGACTAACAGCGCGAACAGGAAGAGGGGAAGTACCACGACTAGTAGAAAGGCTTTTGGCGCCTTAATAGCTTTTTTCTTCTTATGGATCACCTCCTGTGTCATGGCTTTCTAAACGTGGATGATGGGGGGAAAGAAGAAGACTATGGGTTTAGGGATGTGTCTTGTAGACGTGTGCGTATCAATATTTATTAGAAAAAAAATATTGAGCTCTATAGTTGGAACTTGAAAATAAAACAAACGAAAAGGGAGAAAAGTGGCTCAAGTCTTGTGGTACGACCTCCACTCAGAACAACACACACACACATACACACACATATAAAAAGAGGCAAACAAAAGTAAGGTAGACGGTGGGGGTGTACACTCATCTATATATATATATACCTTCTTAAGGTTCCCTAATCTGATAATATATAACACTAAATAATATTCTCCCTCGAGTATTGAATACTATCACACTTCAGGTGGGTCTCCACGGAAAGAAGTGGCTTGAGGTGGTTAGGCCAGGACTGATTCCCAATCCACAAGGGAATTTCCGCATCGTAGAGCGGCATTAAATCCCACCAGTCAAAGTAGTTCTCCTCGGCGCGGGAGGGGTCGTACAGCTCGGGAGGGAGACTGAATATCTTGACCCCTTCCGAGTCCACCGGGGGTGCTAGCATCGCTTTAAACAAGGACCGTCCCTTGATGAAATCACTTCTATTTCGAACCGTTTCAAAGACGTCGTTCTCCCCCCAGTTGAAATAATCCTTCGTTTCTTCGCAAAACGCATAAAACTTTTCTTTGGCGTCGGGGTAGCTGATGGCACCGAGGTCAAACGCATCGGGGGTTGCTGTAAGGAGTTGCTGGCAAAAGGGTTTGGGCTGGGTGAAGAAGACGAGCAAGTCGTAGAAGGTGTCCTCGTGGATGACGTGATGCACAATCACTGAAGACTTTAACACTGTTTTCTCCACATTACTACCCGTATCCAAATCATGTGCACGGCATTTGTGATACTTGACATAATTCAACAACTTGGGAACTTCTACATGCTCAACCTTACCCAGGTGATTGTAGGAGAAGGTAGTCTTGGGATCGCGTCTTTTATAGTCCTCGTAGGCGTGCGTGGTCAGCAGCCCTACTAAATACCCAAGAAACACATCCTCGTGATGGAGGAAGTGTCGAGTGTAGAGGGCCTGCTTCTCGTTATCATAAGCGTCGAGGGTGAGACCAATGAGGGTGGTGAACGTTGTGTTATCCGAATGCGGGGTGGGAACGGTAAAATTTCCCTTCGCCGCCTCCAGCATATACTGTAACAAGTCCTGCCCCACGAACTCGCTCATCCCACTGGCGAAGAGGGGCTTGACGTAGTCAGGGTACCACTTCATGATACCGCCATAGAGGTAGGTGAGACGATACGGGTAGAGGGCGTAGTTGTTGTAATACATGACTTGCTCTTGAAATCGCCCCAGATCGCGCAAAAACTGTGGAATTTTGAAAAACACATCGTCATCTGTTTTCTGTACAAACTTGGCGTGAGGGAACTGGTAGGCGGTGTACAAGAGACCCCGTATGAGCTTCATCGACATGGTCACCTCCGCCCTCGTCCCCCATCCATTTCCCCCTCCTTGCCCGTATTTCTTCCCCGAGGAGGGCGGCTGGTCGGTGAGGTCCGCGATCCAGAGCACATCCTTGTACAGGAGGGCCTCCTTCAACAGACTCGGGGTCGCATTACGTAGTGGTAAAAAGGAAATAGCGTTTGGGGTCTCCGTGGAAAAGCCAATGTGTGCCCCGTTCTTGGTACTATAGTGGGCGCAGGCGAGAAAAAGAAAGAGGGCCTTTCCGTTGAACCCATTCCGCTCCGTGGCGACGCCTTTATACCTCAAAAACGAATTTCGCTGCCCTTTACGGTGTTTCGCCCGCCGTTCATCGTCGATGGTGAGGGCGAAGCTGACGAGTAGATAGGCGTTATCTCTTTTCCACCGCAAGGTGCGGCTGGGCTGTGCCTTGAGCTCCAAAGGGGTACGCCACCACTGGTGGTACGCGGTACGACTCGCCGCCTCCAGAGGGGAACTACCACACACCCTCTCTATCGTATTCGGTTGCTTGGACTTGAATTCATCCACCAGCGCCCTCATTTCGATCAACAGCACATTCGCCTGGGTCTTCTCAACATCGGTGTAGTTGAAGTGGGGAAGGTGAAGTTCATAACACAGGAGCAAAGGGGCCACGGGGTAGACGGCAGTGCGAATATACTTCTCCTCCACCAATTTCAGCACCGCCAAATGGCTATGGTAGGTGGGCTGGTAGGTGTGGGAAGGGTCCTCCTTTACAACGGAGACTAACAGCGCGAACAGGAAGAGGGGAAGTACCACGACTAGTAGAAAGGCTTTTGGCGCCTTAATAGCTTTTTTCTTCTTATGGATCACCTCCTGTGTCATGGCTTTCTAAACGTGGATGATGGGGGGAAAGAAGAAGACTATGGGTTTAGGGATGTGTCTTGTAGACGTGTGCGTATCAATATTTATTAGAAAAAAAATATTGAGCTCTATAGTTGGAACTTGAAAATAAAACAAACGAAAAGGGAGAAAAGTGGCTCAAGTCTTGTGGTACGACCTCCACTCAGAACAACACACACACACATACACACACATATAAAAAGAGGCAAACAAAAGTAAGGTAGACGGTGGGGGGTGTACACACATATATGCATGTACGGTAATGAACGATAATACGGTGGAAGGAAGAAAAAATAAGAAGCAGAAAAATTGAACCAAAAAGTGTAATAGATGTAATATATATATATATCAGATTTCAAGGACTAGATTTTAATTCTCATTGCTGATAACTCAGATATATGCTTGTTCTCGTTTGCTCATCAGTTATACAAGAAAGAAAGTGAAATGGTAGAAAGGGGAGCGGGAAAAAAAAAGAGTGAAGTAAAGTAAAAGTTCTCCCACGAGCCATCCATCAAGAACATTAATATAAATAAGATGAAACCAATCTTGAGCGAAGCCCTGGTGACGACAGAGAAAGAAAAAGCAACACCGACACCAACCACTAAATATATGATGAAACAACACACCAAAGAAAATAAAAAAAAAAAGTAGCAAAAGTGATTTATATCAGATTTCAAGGACTAGATTTTAATTCTCATTGCTGATAACTCAGATATATGCTTGTTCTCGTTTGCTCATCAGTTATTCCTTTTTTTTTTTTTTAGTGGTGGTGTGACGTAGAAATAGCGTGTATACAGAAGGAGTAAACGCCTCACGGTAAAGTAGTTACCCATAAAAAAAATAACACGAAAGCAGAAAATTATAACAGACGGACAAAGATGGAAAGGAAAAAATGATAAATAAATAAATTTAAAAGCAGATAGATTAATTCAGTTAATTGATTGAATTGCAAAAATTGTTTTTCCTTCATTTTTTTTATCGGATTATTGGTCGATTTTTATCTCATCATTCTATGTATGTGTAAGTGTGCAAGTATGCAAGTGTAGGTGTATAGAGGTGGAACACGGATACACTTTAAATAAGTAATGAATGAAATGAAATAAAAACAAGATGGAAGGTATGTGGATCGAACAGTGGTACTATCTACCACACACACACACACACGCTCTCTCTCTTAATCTCTATTTATACGTATCTATACTTCTCTATATATGTTAGGTGGCGCTCAACGTGTGTGGGAAAGAGAAAGAAAGGGGAAAAGAAAAAACATGCATAACACATTTATATTTCAGAGTGAAAACAATCGTAAAAAATAAAACAAAAACATTCAAAGCGACTGTAATATATAAAAGTAAAAAGAATGACCTATAGCAGAAAAACGTGTGAAATAGCAGTAAAAGGAAACAAACAATTAAAAGAATCAAGAAAAGCATCTCATAATCTTCTCACTCAGTTGATGTTTCTGCATAGAGAGATTGTTCTTTACACCCCGAGAAGAGGCCGTCAAAGGCGTCCCGACAGGGCTCCCTACTTTACTACGCTGCTCCTCCAAGGAAGGAGGCGAATGAATCAAACGTAGCGCCGTGTCACGGAACTCTTTATGACTAGACTGTTGGATAATTTGAAGTATACTCTCCGCCACATCCAGAGACAAGAGAGGCAAAGAGTAGATCGCGTTGTGATTCGAAGCGCTATTATTATTATTATTATTATTACCTCCGTTAGCACTGGTGGTAGGGTGGAGGGTGGAGAGAGAGAAGAATAAGTCCGTGTTTCTCTGAACTGTGTCGTTTAACGTAGATTGTAGTAACGCTGCTGCACGACGAGAGAGATGGGGGCCCAACGCCATCCTCGTCTTCTCCCTCCTTTCATTTTGCTCTTTATTATTATTATGAGGAGGAGGAGGAAAAGAGTCCTCTATAGTAGAGGAGAGGTACAGCTGTTGCCAGAGAACGAGTGGGATATCCAGCACCAGTACCATGTTGCGTACAGGATGCCGTGAGGTGTCCTTCTCTACGGCGTTCGCTTCCCCACAGCCCCCCTTGTTGTCGCTAGCCACTACACTATTTTCTACGCTTTCTTTGGTTTCTTGAAGTGGGGTGTTTTTTCTTTTCTTGGACTTAGCATTGGTGGTGGGGGTAAAGTAAACGGAATAACTGGTACCCAAGGAAGACAGTCCACACTGATTGTCTGAAATCATCTCCCTCTCGTCCCACTTTTCCTTCCCGCCTTCAAAGAGGGAACCTTTTATGATGGTAAAATCGATCAGGGGAATAATGTACTGCGAAGTAAACGACTTCATAAAGGTGAAGAGGGTGGTCCACTCGACAGAGGGAGAGGAGGAGGCGGTACCGACGCCGTGGTTGCCCTGGAATAGACTACAGTACTGCTGGGTAAAGAGCACCTGATTCGGAGCATGCAGCACCACCAAGGACATGGACGGCACGGAGGAGGTAGAGGTTTTGGTGGTGGCGACAATGTTGGCATTCACCACCGCTCCACACTGTAGAAGGTAAGAGTTACCGCCTCCCTCCGCTTCTTTTCTAGGAGCAGTGCTGTGGAAAGAGAGGGTCGCGGCATCTGGTTTACCTTGGGTGGAAGTACAGTAGTAGTCCGTCAGGGTGGGGCCAACGTCACCTGCTCCCTTCCCTCTGTGGTACGTCTCTATGGGGTCTGCCTTCTTCAGTGGCGTTGAGCCTGACCCCCATTGTACTACGGTACGACCAGTCTGGTATAGCGGGGATTGAAGGACACCGTCCAGTGCCAACGACCAGGTCTGGTGAGGAACAAAAGGGTAGAGTAATACTTCAAGGCGCCTATCCTGGTGATGGTGATGGTAGGGTTGCTCGACGTCGGCAGAGGGACGCTTTAGTAAGCACTGCATGCACAGCAGTCGCTGTAGCAAAAGACAGTGCTTCAGCCCAAAGAATACCTTCGAGGAAGAAGAGGAGGAGCCTCCTACTAGTACACGGTGCAGTACCGTTTCCTTCTCCCTTGAAGGAGTGCTTTTCTCTCTGACCCGACCGGTGCCGCTTCTTCTTCTTCCTTCTCCCTCTGACGAGGGGAGGAGGTGGGGTGTCTGGATGAACTGCACACACACGGTGAAGTCCTGTGAGGAGGCTAGAGTACCGTGGTGCCATGTCGTCGTCGCCGTCCTCCCAGCAGGTGCCGCGAGGTCCTCCAGTGTGTCTTCCTCGTGTAGGGATAACCGAATGGTGTCAAAAAGGTCGTAGTACTGGGCGAGAAGAGTGGGAAAGGATTGTAGAAATGCATTGGGGGAAATTAGCGCGCCTCGCCCGGTGAGTTCCGGCCAGAGTGGATCGTTACAGTGTGTAAACGGCATCGTTCTATGTACACATGTATTAGAAGCAATAGAAAAAGAAAAAAGGATGGAATAAACGCCAGACCACTTAGCGTAGAGTGTATCATTGAACAACAAACAAAACAAAACAAAAAGAATAATTAGTGTGTGTGTGTGTGGATGTGTATAGAAAGGGAGTGTGGAGACGAGCTCCCTCTCTCTCTTTCACATAGTTATTACACCGTAAACGGTTCTTTTTTAGAGACGACCAATGTCATTTGCTCGAGAGATAAGTACCCTCTCACCAGCCCAAACGAAAGCAGTCGAGTCACCCACAGCACCATTCGGTCCTCCGTCATCTCCCTCATGGCCACCTCGTTTAACTGCTCTTCTTCACTCTTTTCCTCCTCCTTCTTCTCTGGAGTGCTGGTAATGTTCTGGTACGCCGCCATTAGCTGACGGATGGTTAGTCGACTATTGTCCAAGTTCAACGCTTGGAGCGCAGCGTGCGTTCGCTTCACGAGGAAGAGGTAGGAGTACATAGTGCCTTCCCTTTGGAGTAATACATACACCCCTCTCTTTTGCCATATTACACTATGCGTCTCTAACGCTTCAGAGAAGGCGATGGGATTTCCCTTCACGACGGCGTCGTACAGAGGGGAGAAGAGGGTGGCCAGGGTGGGGTCCTGTGCTACTAAAGGAGAGGGTCGTCCGGACAAAAAGGCGGCGACGGTGAGAAAGAAACTAACACGACGTTTATTATTCAGTTGTGCCTCCCTCCCCACTATCATGGAAGCCGAAGGGTTGGGGTGGACCGTCTGAATCGGTTCCTGCAAGTGGGCGAGTGGGGGAAGCCTTTCAAAGGACTCGGAGAGGGCCGTGAACGCCTCTTCGTAGCGACGCTGGTAGAGTAGCAGCCTTCCTTTAAAGTAGTAATAACTAATTACCTCGGAGGTGATGTGTTGCGAGGCCCCCAGGATGGACTTGGAGCTATCCCCCGAGGCCCGGGCGACCTCCTCGGTGTGTTCCACGGACTGGATCAGCATCTCACACTGATGGGTATTCTGGTGAAGAAAGAGGACGCGAAGAAGACCATTCACGATGGAAAGCGCCCCACGTCGACGGGAGTACCCCGGTGCCTCCTCGGGGTCAGTGGACTGCACCGCGATCAACAACTTGCGCCAGTGCCGCACCACATCCCCCGTGAAGACCCCACTGTCCTCCTCCTTCTCCTTGGCATCGGAGGTGAGACTGGGGTGTTGGTGGATCTGACGCGACTCCTCCGCCGCCAGCCGTGCGACACGGGGGACGTGATGGACAAAGTGCAGTAGTACGACAGTGTCCCACCCCACCGACCCCGATAAGCGACTGCCCTCCCTCGGGGGGTATTGCTCCCGTGGCATCGCATGAACCGTCTGAAAGGCCTCGAAGGAAAACAGTATCCCTTTCAGCAAGGCCTTGTGAATATTGACGTACACGAGTGGTGTGCCGCCTGGCAGATGGAGGGTTGGAGAAGAAATGGTGTCCTCCTCCATCTCCTCTTCGCCTTCTTCTCCGTTCTCCACTTTTCTGTGTTTCGGGGAGCGACTATCCCTTTCCCTTACCTCTACACACTTCCTCACGACAAACTCATTACGACGTCGGAGGTAGTGACAGAGGGCGCCCGTCACCGCCATTCGGCTTGCGGTCTGCGCGAGACACCCCGACTCCAGACGGTTCCGCCTTATCCCCTCGTTCCCGCTCACCGCGCTTATCCTCAGTGGCGGGGGGGACTGTCGAATACACTCCTGTACTCTCTCTTCCACCTGCTGGAAGCAGAAATCGACGAGAGAAGGGACGTGGAGAGGGGAGGTAAGGAAATCCTGACTGGGGGATGGGAGAGGGATGGTGACGGCGGGGAGCTCCTCGGCCTGCACCAGGCACTCCTTGAACAGCATACCCTCCCTCTTTACGATAGCGTCGGACACTCTCTGTAACCATGTTGGGTTGATTTCATACAACGGTGGGTGTGTCATTTACCACGCACTAAAAAGTTCACCCTAATTGTTGTTTTGTTGTTGTTGTTGTTCTTCTTTTGTTTCTTACTACTATTAATTCAGCCAAAAGGGATATTCAAACGCACACACACACACACACACAAAAAAAAAAAAAGGAGAAACGAAAAGGGTAAATACAGCGTCCCACAAAGTTGGGGATAAAAGGAAAAAAATAAGCAAAAATATTAGAGAAAATAAAATTAAACAATAACAAAATCTGTGAGACGAACGGGATTTCTGTTGTGGATACTATCGCTCTGTCCTTTGAAGCACCACACACCAGTTTTCCTGGTCAAAGTAGCATTCCTTTACGGTGCACACACACCCCATCGCCTCCGCAGCCTCCAGGCACAATTGACTCAGTTCCCCTTTTTGGAAAAAGTGATAGTACCGTTGATACACCTTTTTTTCCTCATCAAACTTTTCATGGACCTCCCACTTCACCAACGCATCTCCGGTCTCTTTATTCACCTGACTCTTGTTCGACTTGCTCTTTTTCTTCTTTTTCTTTTTCTTATTAGCCGGATCCTCCGCTTCCCTCACCTCCTCTTCCTCCTCCATGGCCCAGACGTAAATCAGCACTAGGCCCCCATCCGGCCGTACCACTCGTAGTAGCTCCTCCACTGCCTCTCGACGGCGACTGGGCTCCGAGTAGTGGTGAATGACCGCTACACTGATGGCGGCGTCCGCCACCCCAGAGCGCAGAGGGGACCGACGTGCATCCGCGCAGACGGCGTCGGTGGTGGGGAGCACCTCTAACGACGTGGACGCCGAGGCGGTGGTACTGCGATTGGGGTCGACCAACTCCCTACGCGTGAGGGAAAGCAAACCAAGGCTCCGATCCACCCCTACTACCCACCGACGGGCCGGTCCAGACCCTTCTCTGGTGGCCTGCTGCCCTAGCGCAAAGTACTTCCCGTTCCCACAGCCCATATCGACGACCACCGCGTGGGGAGGAAGGTCAGAGAGAAACTGGGCCACCCTCGGCCATGGTTTGTACCGCGTGCTGGAGAAGTGAGGGGCGATGGCCTCATACACGGCGTGGACGTGTTCATCCTCGTACGCCTCTGCAGAGGGGACAATGATGTCGTTGTGGTCGTCGTGGGGATTACCTTCTCTTGGCCTTTTACCGCCGGTTGAGACCTCCTCCGTCATTATTGAACCGAAAGTAGCGGTGGTAGTAAAAGCAAAATTACTGACCAGAGAGACACTAGAAGAAAAAAACGTTCACCGCCGTTATTCTTTTCTTCTTTTTCTTTTCTTTTTTTATCTATAAAAGGGTGTTGTTGTTGTTGTTTTTTGTGGTGCACCTTAACTCTTAGTTAGTGGTCATACCCTACCGTGTAGGTGAGGAGAGAGAAAAAAAAAAAGAAAAAAGTTAAAGAGGAAGAAAAATAGTGAAGACTACTAACTCTGGTAACAGTATAGGACAGATTACCGTAGTGTGAATGGCTGCTTAACCTTTTCTATCTTCTTTTGTTGTTGTTGTTGTTGTTGCACTCCATTTTCTCTCACTTCCTTTTGTTTTTGCCATTGTTTTATTAATGTACAAGGTAATATTACCTTACTCGATACATAAGCCACACACACACACCAGTAGCTTCACACCTCCCACTCACCAGAACCGACGGCGGAGAGTGGGATTGGTATCCTTGACATTTAATCCGTCTTCAAGCAGCTTCATCTGCACTCGACTCGCCACACTCTTCCCCCTAATGATCTTTACTGACCCCCTCGGAGTCAACGGGGTAATGTCCTTAGACTTGTTAGAGGTACTTTCGATAATATCATCCGTGATGCACTCCGCGAGGGCGCCGATATGGATGGGCCGCTCGAAAAGATAAAACAGTAGTTCAGCCCAGCGGGGGTTGGGGCGGTTCAACACGCCCGGTTGCCACACCGTAAGATCGGCGTTCTCGAACACCTTCACCACATCACGTCGGAGGAGCATTTCAGCCCGGTGTCGGGCAATGTTCTCCAGCTCCCGCCTCGCCGCCTCCTCCTCCGAGAGAGGGCTGTCTTCCTCGCCGGCAGCGTCCTTCGCAGGGGGGGGAGGAGAAGCGGAGGACGATCCGTAGAACACTTTCTTTAATCGACTCCACACCCCTTTCTCCGAGGGCGGCGCCGGTGGGTGCGGTGCGAGGACTGGAGCGGCCTTCGACGGCGCCGCCTCTCGGAGAGAGGGATCGGTAGGGAGACGGTTAAACAGAGCGAGCAGGTCGCGGTCCCGCCTGCCGTGTGCCCTAAGGTACGGCCACAGGTGCCGGGGCCCCGCCGACCGGGCACTGATCTGCGTAAAGTTCATGAGGGTGGCGTGCATCCCCCGGTTCATGACGTGGTCCGTCCCACCGGTGGGGTTCATCAGTTGCCGCTGCTGCTCCTTCGCCGTACCCTCATTCGACTTGCCCAGTCGGCCGTAGCAGGCGGTGTAGATCTCGCCCCACAGCACGCTATTGAGCTCCTTGGAATTGCTCTCTACGAGGATACGTTCCTCATCCTCGGTGGGCTCAGCGTGGGCCATACAGTTGAACAGACGAATCAGCTTCGCAAAGGAAAGCGAAATTTCATAGTCCACCTGGGCCAGCTGGGTGCTGGAGAGAATATGCGAGGTTCCTACACAGTTAATCGCGACGTGATGACCCGTAAAAACGGACGAGTAAAAGTTGTTTTCCAACATGTGGCGCAGAAACTCTTGCGAGTCGTAGAGCTTTTTGGAGGATTCCGAACGGCTAGAAGATGCGGTACTGCCGCCTCGACCCCCCTCCTCTTCCTCCTCCCCATCCAGCTCTGAATCGTTGTCATCCCTGTCTGACAACAACTCTCGCGAGCTCTGTGGGCGATACTTGACGTAACCCCCCGGAATACCAGGAGCAAGAAGATGCGCCTGCCGGGACTGCTTCAGAAACCGCCGTCGCTCCTCCTCCACCTCCTCTAATCGCCACCTCCCATTGGTCACGTAGGAACGAGGAATATTAGCGGTATCGGCTACAATCTTCCCCCAATCCACCGGGACCACCGACAGACTCTGCAAGGCGTCCGTCGTCTTCAGTCGAGGAAAGACGGACCCCCAGCGACTGACTGGTATAGGGTGCCGTGTGAGGGCCACCACCCGCGAGACATCGGGGTGAGAGACCAGACGGGAAACCAACTCGCTCCCTACACTACCTGTAGCACCGGCGATAATGACAGAAAGCTGTTTTCCTTTCCCTGACATCCCACAGAAAACCTATAGCACTACTAATATTGAAAATAATAATAAGTTAATTATTAATAATGAAAATAATAAATGATTTCTCTTCGGTTAACACTCTTTTTTATTATTATTATTTACGGGTTGATGCTGGTAGTGCGTCGTGGTCGGTCGATAGTTGGCGTTGGACTACTTCTGCACTGCTATTGTAGTAAAGACGAGGTGGGAAAAAAAAATAGAAAAAAAAAGAGAGAAAGAATAAGAAATTGAAAAGAAGTAAAAAAAAAAAAAGGAAGGGAACTCCTATCAGAAAGTTTTCTTTTTTCTTTGTTCGTATGTTTTTTATTTATTTGAAAGTAAAGAAGTAAAGAAAGAAAAATAAGTATCAGTTATAGTTTGCGATACACTGTATTACTGATGGGGCGATACCTTTTGAAGTGTTATATAACTATTTTTTTTTTATATTCTTTTGGGTTCTTTTTTTGCTTTTTTTTTAATATTCAGTTTGTTTGTGGTGGTGGTTGTTTTATCATCATACTCCTTTTGATATAGTAATAAAAGTGATAAGAATATTAATAAAAGTGAAAAGATTTGATGATTATAACAGTAGTGGCAGATATCTTTTTATTTCCTTATTTCTCTTTCCTTTATAATCCTTTTTTTATTTATTTTTTTGTTCTCATTACTAACGGTATATATATTGAGGAGTTAAATAATAATAATGATAATAATATATTTTTTGTGTTTCACTTTTCCATTTCCTTTTTCCTTTATTTATTTTTTTCGATATTTACAGAAGAAGCGATAGAGGGTTTTCGATTGCATCGTGGAATCCCTGGAACCACTTTGCGCCTAGGGCTCCGTCCACGACACGGTGGTCGAAGGAAGCGTTGAAGGAGATACGCTGTTCCACCTGGTTGGTCAGCTCAAACTCCCCCGTCTCGGCATTCTGGACAATCTTTTGCTGGGGCTTGCTGCTACCGATGGCGAGAATCATACACTGAGGAGGGTTGATGATGGCCGTGAAGCCGGGGATACCGGAGGCCCCGAGGTTCGAGACAGAGCACGTACCGCCCTGGAACTCATCGGGCTGCAGGGTGCCCTCTCTGGCCTTCTTGGCCAACACCTTCATCTCCTTGGAGATCTCCACCAAACCCTTCGCCTGCGCGTTGCGGATAATGGGGGTGATGAGACCCGATGGGGTAGCCACCGCCACGGAGACGTCTACCGTGTTATACTGACGGATCACATCCCCCTGCCAAGAAGAGTTCACCTCGGGGACAAGCAAGTTGGCGCGAGCGACGGCCTTGATGATGTAGTCGTTGATCGTAATCTTGTACTCTCCGTTCCCCTTGGCATTGAGCTGCTTCAAAAGCGCTAACATGTTATCGGCGGAGCAGTCATCGAAGAGGTAGTAGTGGGGGATTTCCACATTCTTGGACTGGTGAAGGCGTTTCGCGATGACGTTGCGCATGTTAGTGACGGGGATGTCGACGAAGAAGTTGTTCACGGGAGGAGAGGCCTTGGCAGGGGCGGCAGGCTTGCTGGGGCTCGAGGAGGAGGCGGCGGCCTTGGCGGGGCTGGCAGCGGCAGCGGACTTGGCACCGGCAGGGGCAGCAGCAGCGGCGGAGGCACCACCAGAGGCAATGGCAGCCTCTACATCCTTCGAGGTGATACGACCTACTCCACCGCCAGTGCCCTTGATCCCCTCCAAGGAGACGCCCTTTTCCTTGGCGATCTTCTTGGCATAAGGAGAGGCAAACACACGATCCCCAGAGGCGGGGGCGGCGGCAGCAGGGGCGGCTTTGGCAGGGGCAGCAGCAGGAGTAGGCTCCGGCGTAGGCTCAGGGGCCGCCTCAGAGGACTCGGGCTTCCAGTTCTTCACTTCATCCGAGTTCACGCCATCGGCCTCGTCGACCAGCAAGCACACAGTCTGACCGACCTCGGTCTCCTGTCCGGCTTCGACGATGATGCGGGCGAAGAATCCCTCCTCAGTGGCGTTGTCGTAGGACACTACCGCCTTATCCGTCTCCACCTTACAGAACGTATCCCCCGTCTTCACCTCCGTCCCCACCTTCATGCACCACTCCGTAATCTTGCCCTTCTCCATGGTAGGGGAGAGGGCGGGCATGGGAACCTCAGTGATGGTGAGGGCGCGGTAGGCGCTCAGGGACACTAGGGAAGGAAGGAGTCTGGCACGAAACATTTTGAATACTTGATTATTATTATTTTTTGGTTACGCTGAAAATAAATATATTATTATTTTGTGTTTACGTTTTTTCTTTATTTATTTAATAATGTTACTATCGAAAATTAAATTGGAAAACAAGAGGAATGGGAAGGAGTAAAAAAAAAAAAAGATTAATGAAACTACAAACAGTCAGACTGCCAACAGTCAAAGTTAGAAATAAACCGAAAAACACTACAACCGAAAAAGGAAAAAAAAAATCGAAACACAAATGTGCAGCCGAAACGATCATTCGTAAAAATACAACCAATACTCGCCATTTAAAAATTGCTGGTGTTCTTGTTTTTGTTTCCACCTGGAGAACGAAGAGAGAATGAAAAAAAAAAAAAAAACAGAACTCGAGCGGAAGAGAGATTAATACTCTATATCCACCACGCAAGGGAGCTGCAGAACGGTGTGCATCCCTTTCGATATCATCATGGCAGCATTGATGGAAGGAATAAAAGGGCGACCCTCCACTTTCTCTTCCTCCTCTTTTAGTTTCTTCCTAGGAGGGAGTGGTACCCTGTGAAACCCACGAGCCCCGTGCAGGTGACCACAGGCGTGCAGGCAGCGGGGGGACACCTCTTGTACAAGCTGTGTAATCGGCTGTGACCGTACAGGGCACCTCGCGGCCAACTCTAAGCTCTGGTGCGTGAGGAGAATATCCACCGGTCCCTTGGGCTGCCCTCCTTCCAGCTCTACCCTCCAGTGCTCCTCCGAGTCATGGGCCTGGGTGTCCTCCTCCTCCTCCTCAACAGCGGGGACTGTGACGGAGCACCACGACGACGCCGATTGAAAAGCAGTGTTGGGGCTCAATCTGGAGTTGGCGATGGAGCGTGGGCTCCCATAGAGACGTAACCCTACTGGTCGTATCACACAGCTCTCCTCTTGGAGGTACAGTGCCGGAAAGGCCATCTCCCGTATTTCCTCCACTGACATACGGCGCAGCAACTTGTCGTGGTTCCCCGCAATCACCACCTTAATCGCATGAGGATGAAGGTCCACGTCGGAGAACCACTTGAAAAAATCCTTGATCTTCTTTAGCGGCTGACGCAGCACCGCGAACCCCTCTTGTATATCCCCACAGTGCAGCAGTATCTCCCCTGGAGGAATCACCATCTCACGATGGCGTTCGTGGGTATCGCTCACAATCACCACCCGAGTGGTACGAGGCAGTGGAGGAGGCAATTTCGACTGCTTTATCCGACGAGGGAAAGGGAGGGAGGGGTCGGGGTCGAAGATACTAAAGTAAGGTTCAGGGCCGTCTGTGCGATCGGGCAGGGAAAGACGGGAGGGATACTGCGGTATCACTCCATAGTACTCGCACTTAGGGAGAGGGGAGGCCTTGGTCATCTCCACACACACACACACACACACACTGTACTACTCACTCGAAATTATGTATTCTCCGAACGAAAATAATATATATAATAAAAAGAAAAAATGAATACCCCCCCTCCCTTCTGAGAAAAGGAACACAAATAATAAAGAGTAGAAAGGAAAAGAAAAAAAAGATTAGAGGACTGCTCTATGAAAAATACGAACAAGTAGTGGTAGCAGTAAAGCGGAAGACAACTCCCAACAGGATGCAATTTTTATTTTTTTCTTAAAAAAAAAAATAAGTAGTATACAAGTATGTGAATCTCACAGCATTAGAATGGAAAAGAAAAAAAAGAAAGGACATCGTACCTCCCACCTACTACATCCCTTCTCACCTGAAGGGGGCTGCTACGGCATCCTGTTGGTCCTCTCCGGTGGGGGAAGAGACGCCGGCAGAGGAAGGCTGCTGACGGAGCAGGACCGAGCGTGAACGCCTTCCTTGGGCCCCCATCCCAGGTGCCGGGTGTGCTCCAGTACCAGCGGAGCGATAAAGGTAGTCTGGGTATCATAGACCCACCTGGAGAGATCGCAATAGTGGAAGGAGCAGTCGTGAAAAAAGGTCCCGTCAATCGTCCAATCTTTCAAATCACAGCGGGAAAAGACGCAGTAGGCGAAGCGGGCCCGCGACGCCGCCACCTCTCTGGCGGTGCACCCCACAAAAGTACACTGATAGAACTCTGCGCCTTGGAGAAACGCGCCGGTTAGGTTGGCGGCATTGAAAGTGCTGTAGGCGACGTACGTCCGTTGCAACGAGGCGTAGTGCAGGTCACTGCGGTTAAAGCTGGCGGTGATCGGGAAACGTGGGCGGACAGCGAGGTCGAGCAGCGGTAGACGACGGCCCTCCAGTGTGGTGCCGAGGAACTCTCTCAACTGTCGGTTTCTGACCGCTGCGCTATCCCGGGAATGAGGGGAGCGATCCTGAGGCTTCCTTTTACCTTGAAGCTGTTGCTTAAAGTCCTCCCGGTTCTCCTCCAACCCCAGACGCACTGCATCACTGGTAAAGTCGAGGAGTTCAAACTCCCCTTCCGTGATGCAGTCCAACACGCCGCCGCCGGTCGTGGTGGCGGTGGTGGTGGTCATGGACTTCATCTTTTCCTTCAAGTCTTCGTTGGGGAACTCTAGGAGAGAAATAGCGTACGCCCTCTGAGTACAAAGTGCGTCGAGCACTTTGGCGAAAACACGCAGATTGAAGGTACCCATGAACCAGAGGGGGAAGAAATATCAGATCCACGCTATTGTGGTTGGTGTGGCTGTCGTTGTGGTGTTATAATTTCAGTTTAGTGTACAGCCTGGAATAATGAAAGAGAAGAGAAAAAGTGTGGACGAACGAGGACAGCTAATTGTTTAGAATGAATCGTCAGACAGTCATAAGAAAGAATATAGGAGGAATAATAATAATAATTAAAATAAAAAAAAAAGTACGGAAAAGATTCCGTGAGGCTATATTGGACATGTCGCAAGGGAATTCTCTATGAATACGTACAGTGACGAAAGAGAGGAGCACACCGGAGCCTACATGTGTTGATTTTAAAAAACAGAAAATCGTGATGTGCCACTGGTTGCTTTATCCTCTCTCGTTTTTTTTCTATGTTTTTGTTGTTGTTATTGTGGTTTTGTTAAAGTGATTAAACGTACCTACTTCCATGATTTCTTCGCCACACCAGCTCCCTTTCCCCTCGACGATGCAGAACGGCGCGGGTAGCCAGCGCTCACCGTCCGTGGGGCCTTACTGGGATGGCTCTCCACCACAAAAGGTTCCACATTTCCAGCACTGACCGCGTCCGGGTTGTAGTAACAGGACGCTGGGGCGTAGCAGCGGTGGTAGTAGTTCCCCTTACTATCCACACAGTGGACAGGGCAGACATCGGAGAGATCCCCTGGAAAAGAAGAAGAAAATCCCCTGTGCGCCAGCACCGCCTCATGAGGGCCTTCGTTGGTGTGTGCATTGGAGTGAGGGCCTTTTCCTAACGGAGAGACCGATGAAGACGGTGTTTCGTTTCCCCCGGTGGGGGCTTGGTCAATCCCGGAGCGACTGAGGGTCCTGTGGTCTACTGGTGCCGCACCCGCCGAGCTGCCCATGAAGCTACTCCCCTGTCGACCGGCGGAGCGTTGACTATGCAGTATAGTTTCAATCGCGGCGGCGTCCTCCTCGGAGCCGTTCAACGCCGCAATCGCCTCCCGGTTCAGTGCCGACACCCCCCGGACAAGGACGTCCTTGGAGCGGTCCTCCACCACACGGCTAGACTCCATCTCTTTTCTCAGTGCCTCTCTAGAGTCCTCCAGCTCCTTGGTGAGTTGGGCCTCTCGTGCTGCCGCTTCCTTGGCCGCCTCCTCGGCCACCTTCGCCTCCCGTGCGGCGGCGACTAGAGCCCTCCACTTGGCGACTGTAGCCGCCGCCCGGAGTTGGTCCTGGTGGGCGGCCGACAACGCCTGCCGCTGTTTCTCCTGTCGCTTTCGGTCTGTGTAGCGACGCCAATTATGCCAGAAACAAAGTGCTACATAACATTTATTCAATCGGCCTAATGCCTCCGCCTCACGGTTTACATGTTCTATCAGCTTATCATTCGACGCTGAGAGACGAGTGAGGGTCTCGCCTTGTCGGTGTAAAGCGTTTTGCAGTTCCTTCTTCTCTTCTTCCGCCTCCGCGCGTACCTGGTCCTCAATTTCTTTGGCTTTTCGACCGAGGTATTCCATAATCATGGAGGTGGTGAGGGTTCTGGTCTGCTGTTGCATCTCTTGTACTTTTTGCGCCACTTCGTCCACGAAGCCCTGATCATCTGTAGCGGACACCAACGACATACTGTTCATACCGCCTGTACTAGTAGTAGTAGGGGAATGCGCTATAAAGTGAAAAGAGAGGGTGGTAAGGAAAGTCTTTGGTGTGTTTCTAAAGACTTGGTTCGTTTGATTGATTGTCTTCTTTCTTTCTTTTCTGTTGCTGAAGAAGGAGGGATATAGGAGAGAAGTTATAACAGAATAAGAAAAAACAAAGGGATATACAAAACACAGTTTCAAAAAAAAAAAAAAGCTGTGTCGGAGCACAAGAGAATTAAGCTGTTACTATAACCTTTCTTTTAAAAATAAGCTCGAACATTAAGAGGAAAAAAAAAATCGTACTGTAATTATTTGGGGTTGAGAATGACCGACTTAGGAGGGAATTAAACAGTTATTGGACTAGTTTACTGCGAAACGCTAAAAGTATTCTCGTTGTTTGTATGTTGTTGCTGTTGCTTTTTTTACTTACTGTCGCTAAACATTTCCTTTGTAGAGAGATCCTTCTGAGTTCCCAGCACCTCTTCATCCACGGAGCTCCCTTGGGTTTCAGAGAGGTGGGACGTTTGATGTGGACTGATGGTACCTCCCCCTGCTCGTGCCTTCCTCTCCCGCTCCCGCAGCATCCTATAATCGTCCGCGCCCAACGTGTTACGGAGCAGAGGGTTATTGACGGCCGCCTCCGCCTCAGCGGCCTCTCGCTGAAGGATCGAGGTACCATAGATATAGGACGGGTTCTGAGAAGGGTTGCTGCGGTGAGCCTCAAGGGCGTTGATGGTCCGGTCAAGTTCCTTCTTGTCCACCATGTGTGACATCATTTCCCGCATCTTGGTCAGCTCCTGGTGAAGGGTCTTGAGTTGCTCCTCATTGCCAGCCAATAGAATTTGACACATCCGTCGAAGACAGTCGTTGATGAGGCGCTGACCCCGTGGTTGGGAGGCCATCGCACACTGCGTGTAGACATAGCGGTAGACCGGTTCATACATATCCCAATACCGCTGCACCTCCTCCGCGTCCCTGGGGTACACCCGAAAAGCAAAGTAGAGGTGGGTCCAGAAGAGGTAAGGGTCCGATCCCTCAATCTCCATGGCACGCCAGGACAACACTTTGCTGCGGAACACCTTCTCCGATACCTGGTGCACCATCTCAAAGTACGGTACCAGCTCCGGCATCGTCTGCCCCCCTCTCGCCCGCCGCTCCATGTTGGCGATCACCTGCTCCTGGGTAGGGGACCAGCCTAGCTGACGGGCCGCCTCTGTGGTGATGCGCTCTCCATAGGCAGCCAAGTTGCCCTGCACGACCGCCACGCGGAATGGAAGCTCCGAGAAGGGCTCCACCCAGTGGCGCGGCTCCTTCTCGGCGTACAGACGATCCACCACCCGCTCCACGTTTTGCAAGTGCTGCTCCACGTCTTCGCCCGCCTGGTAAGACCGCAACCAAAACTTGGCCTCCGTCAGCAGAGGCGCCTTCCACGAGAGTGGTAGCCGTTCGCGAGCCGTCCGAACCGCCAGGTGGTACAGATTGAGGCACTTTTCCGTATACTCCCTCGAGGTTGCAAACCGACCCAGTCGCCACATCATTTCAGAGTGTTCAAAGTAGATATCCCCCATGTGCCGCAGCCACAGGTGCTCCGCGGTTTCCTGGGTCAGAGGGGCGCCCTCGAGGTAGACACGGGCCCGCTCTGGGAAGGGATGAATAGAAGGATGGGTCTTTTTGTTCATGTTTTCAAGGCACCGCTCCGAGATATCCATCGCCAGGGTCACCCTACCCCGTCGTTCATTGAACCACATATACTCGGTTTCGTCTAGAAGGGGGTACCACCGTTTGGTAGTCCCCGAGTGCCACAGACTCTCCGCCTTATCCAGGTGGCCGTTGATCTCTGCATAGACGGCGTTCTCTCCGTCGAGGAACTCCTTCTCCTCGTATTGATAAAATGGCTCAGAGTCGGGGATGGGGATTTGTATCAGTCCGCTCGAGGCCTTGGCGTAGTTGGAGAACCACTCCCAAGAGTCCTCGAAGGCCTCCTCCGCTTTGGACTTGAACCGAGTATCGGCAAAAGTGAGGTAGAGACGCATGATCCGCTTGCCCGCAAAGAAGCACAGCGCCCCGCGGCACCACTGATAGAAGGATTCGACGATGGAGTCCCGTTGGCCATCCTTGACCCCTTCCAAACGATTAGGGCACTTCATCTTGGCTTCATTTAAATGGCGGACTAGAAACTCTCGGTGGGTTTCAATCTGCTCAACGCTTTGGAACTCGGTGGAGTTGAAGGGGTCTAGCTCGTTCTTCATCCACTTTACGAAGGATTTCGTCAGGGGTTCATACTTGCGATCGCGGACGAGAATACAGTGGCGTTGAATGGGGTTCTTGCGAATGGTGTCCAGCTCCAGGGAGGTCATTTCTTGAATGAAATTCATAAACTCCTGGCCCAGTAGCTTACACTTGGCGGACGCCTTTCTCAACATTTCATCCGCCTCCGCCTTCACCGTATTAGACTCTGTCACCCTATTCCCTTTAAACTTGTAAAAGTCGGCTAAAAAGTGTTTGGTGTGAGCTTCAAAAATAATTCGAAACACCTCCAGTTGAAGCTCATCAATCTCGGGGTGGTCGCCCACCTTTCCCTCCCTAAACCGACGCATCGTGTCAAAGAGCATTTGCTCACACCGGTCCTCACTGGTCACTTGGGACAGGTTGCCAAACTCGGTCAACGCCTGCTGAAACGACTCACGGTACACTTTCCACACTTTTTCCAATTTTTCTTTATCAAACGGAATTGCCAGGTCAGCCTTCTCCACGCCTCTATAAGGGTCCACCACGGAGTCCGTCTCCCAAGGGAGGGTGGGAAGCATAATGTCGTGATCGTAGTTCACTTTAGCTTTGCGCAGCTTTTCCTGTCTCGCCCGCCTCAGTCGCTCCGACTTCTTCATCGGCTTCTCCTCCTTCCCCGACGGCGAAGTAGCCCCAGGCACAGACCCTTCCTTCTCCAACGCCCCGTCGTCGGGGGCCACCTCCCTAAACAGCGGCAGTGGTTTAAACCCCTCCACCAATTCCGGCATCGACTGAAGTTTATGAATCTTCACCTCGTCAAACGAGGAGGCCCCGTCGGTGACGTTGTCGTAGATGATCTTATTCTCCTCGGTGAGTGGGGGAGGGCGGTAGTACTCCTCCTTCTCTACCGCCGCCACCTCCAGTGGATCGTGAACCATGCCATAGGACTTGATAAGAGGGTCAGTCTCGATCAACGTCTCACGGTACCACTCCGGTACCTCGTCCAACGCCCTACTTTGGGGGATGTGGAACATTTCCTGAGGGAGGTGGGGTTCCGCGCCCTTGGGTCGCTTTTCGACCGTGATAAACCCGGACTTGGTATGGGTACTAGTAGTCGTCGTCGTAAGGGTGGTGGCAGATCCTTCCGCCTTCTCCTCCACCACCTCCGTCCTCAATGTGGAAGACTCGATTTGGGTAATGGTGCTCTCGGATAGTGCCCGCTTATCCTGCGGCAGCGCCCCACTCTTCTCCCTTTTTCCAGATTCCAACGCCTCTTGCGCTTCCCGGAGCCGCTTTACCTGCTGAATACTGCCCTCTATCTGTACCTGAAGACCCGGTCGGTCTCCATGCTTCTTCGAAGATTCATGGTAGGACTTCATGTAGGTGACGGCGGGGTCGTGTCCCTGCACCCGTGCCGCCTCGGAAAGCTGCTCAAAGACTTCGTTCTGCATGCCTGCCTGTGCCGCGATAGCCGCCCCCTGCTCCACCGTGATGCCCGTCGGCAGTGGCTCGAGGTCCGACTTTGGAAAACCAGAAATCGGGTCAATTTCACTAGGGTCCGGCGGGGTCTTGCGCAAGGCCTCCTGCGCGCCATAGGCCTGGATCTTCATCTTGGTCTTGGCGACCTCCAAGGGGTCTGCGGAGCCGGCGAGCGACTGGAAGGTTTGCTCCGGGTCTAGGTCTACTACACCAGCGGTAATCCCATGGTACACGTCCGCCATCTCCATCTGCCGTCTTTCCTCCTCCTCAATCAACTCTCTTTCCGGCAGCAGGCTCTTGTGTACCGCCTTTCGCTCCTCCCCTTCAATCAGCCACATACGGTCCTTATAGTTGGCGTCTGCCAAATGCTTCCACGACGAGTCCGACCAACGCTGGTCGGTGGGCAGCACCCGTCGCCTGCCATTCTCGTCGTAGTGGTCGAGGTAGTCGGTGTACCCCTGTGGCCAAATCATACGATCCCGCTGCACCTTGAAACCCCTATCCTTCCAGTGCAGGTACCAGTCCTGCTCTCGCTCAATGGGGTCCTGCACGTAGAGGTCGAACCGATCCCTAAGATCCTGTACGATTTCCTCCGAGGTGGGGATAAGGGACTTGCGCCACCGCACCTCCCAGGGAAGGCCGTCAATATCCTGTTGCTCCTGCAGCATATCCCGTCGGGTCTGAGGAGAGGACTTGGTGAGTCGCTCCCCCGGTCCGCTCTCGCCGAAGCGCCTTCTCATTTCCCTTTCCTTCTCCATATCAGTGCGGTGTCGTCGCTCTGGGGATATCTCAGGGACCGAAACGTGCTCGAGTGCGTTCATGGAGAACTCGAGGTGGGCGGAGAGGTCAGGGGGCTCTACCATCTGCATCTGACTACCGGTGGTGGGGTCCCCACCGGTTTGGTTCCGCTGCTTGTCCCTTGAGGTGGACTGTTGGAACCGCCTACTATAGAGGAGAGGAGGGGGTAGGGAGGAGGAGGGGCGTGTGACCCCTAAAATCTTTCTGCGCATCATCTTCCAGAAAAAAATAAAACCCTAGACAAGGAAATTTCAATAATATATATTTTTCCTTTCCCTTTTTTTCTTTATATGAGTTCATGAAGAAAGTAAAACAAAAAAAGATGGAGGAGGGGGGAATCATTATCATGATAACGAGCAAAAAAAAAAAAATGAGGACAAACAACAGCAAAAAAAAAAAAAGAGAATTTGCTGTCATAAAAAAAAATCAATAAAAAAAATGAACAACTGAAAATACAGTGAGTTCAAAGTTGGCATTTTTATTGCAGTTAATTTATATAAAGTAACATGAGAACTAAAAAATGAAACCGTTTTTTGTTTTTGTTTTTCGTTTGTTTGTTTGTTTGTTTTTTTGCGGAATACAACAAGAGGAGGGTATATACGGCAGTGGGTGAAATACAGAGAGTTCTTTATTATGGCTATTACTGAAGTTGTTTTCCGCCCTTTTTTTAATTATTATTATATGGACGCAAATAAACATATATACTATATTATTAATATTTTTTTTTTCTGTGAGAATATAAAGTTGTATCTTTTTCATTTTTTGACTGGTAGAAAAGGAACAACAAATAATGAAGGATTTTAGAAATAAAATAAAAAAAGAAAGTGGTT
Source organism: Angomonas ambiguus (assembly GCA_019695575.1). Taxonomy (NCBI): domain Eukaryota; phylum Euglenozoa; class Kinetoplastea; order Trypanosomatida; family Trypanosomatidae; genus Angomonas; species Angomonas ambiguus. Next base: position 100,395 of record JADNSB010000043.1, on the reverse strand, counting down.
CAATACTGTGACGTTGAGCTTTTAGGCGTACGTACATACATACATACATACGTCCGTTTTGAAAGATTGGAAAAGTTTCGTGAACCTCACAAGGATCAAAACCAAGTACAGTATTATTATTACGACTAAGGATGGGGGTGGTGGTGTGGGTGGGTGGGGGGCAACGAAATCTTTCTTCTTTTTTTTTTCTTCCTTTTATTTTATTACAGAGATTCCTAGTTTAAGAAATGGGTACAGTGCGGGTGGAACCGTTGCTGCCGCTACCACCATTGTCGTTGGAGTTCTTCTCCGGGACGATACGGGAAGGTCGGTTAGGGAGGGGTTCTCCTTTCAGTATCTTATTCAAATCCTCTCCAGTCAGCGTCTCATACTTTAACAGTCCCTCGGCAATGGTCTCTAGCTCTTTGCGGTGCTCTAGCAGCATCTTTTTGGTGTCACTGTAGGCCTCCTTGACCAACTTGCTGACCTCACGCTCCATGGTTTGCTTCATTTCGTCCGACATGTAGGTCCACTCGGAGCCACCGGTGTCGCCGTAGTCGACAAATCCAACCGTGTCCGTGAACCCAAAGCGTCGCACCATGTTCCGTGCCATGTTGGTAGCCTGCTGGAAGTCGGATGTGGCCCCCGTCGTCACGTCATCGTTTCCTAACAAAATTTCCTCCCCGACACGACCCGCGAGGCACACCTTCAGTCGCGCCAGACACTCCTTCTTACTCTGACTGTACTTGTCCTTCTCGGGTAGCTGTTGCACGAGACCCATAATACCATTTCCACGGGGGATAATGGTGGCCTTGTGGACGGGTTGGGCGCCTTGATCGCGGAGCAGGATAGCACTAAGGGCGTGCGCTCCTTCATGAAACGCCGTCACCCGGCGCTCCTCCTCCGGGATTACCTTGCGACTCTCCGTTCCCATCATCACACGGTCCTTGGCGTACTCGATTTCTTCTATGCCTACTTTTTTTTTATTCAATATGGCGGCCCGAATGGCGGCCATATTCACGAGGTTACTGAGCTCTGCCCCGGTAAACCCTGTCGTACCACGGGCAATCTCCATCGAATCCACCTTACCATCCGTCTTGATCTTCTTGAGGTACACATCCAATATCTCCGCACGGCCCTTCATATCGGGGGGGTCTACAGCGATGGTGGTATCGAGCCGACCCGGTCGGGTAAGGGCCTTATCAAGGGTCTCTGGGGTATTGGTGGCGGCCAGCACAATGACGGAGGACTTGGAATTAAACCCGTCCATCTCGGCGAGCAGTTGATTGAGGGTCATGCGGGAGAAGGAGCTGTCCGACTTGCCTCGCTTTCCACCAAGGGCGTCGATTTCGTCGATAAAGATTAAGGCAGGGGCGTTGGCCTTGGCGGCGGCAAACAGCTCCCTCACACGGCGTGCACCCACACCAACGTACATCTCGTCAAATTCACTGCCTGTGGCGTAGAAAAAGTTTACCCCCGCCTCCTTGGCAATCGCCTTCGCGAGCAACGTCTTACCGCAGCCGGGGGGACCTACCAACAGCGCCCCCTTCGGCAGCTGGCCACCGACGGCATGGAACTTACTGGGGTCCTTCAAGAATTCTACAATCTCCTCCAACTCCTTCTTGGCCTCATCCACGCCTTTAATAGTGTCAAAGGACACGGTCAAGTCGTTGAGGTTGACGGGCTTCACCTCGTTCTGCATGCCCTGGTACAGTCCCCCGCCTTGCATCGGACCGATACCCCGTCGAGGGATATCGGCCGGGAACAGCCACTCCGAGATCTCCTCCGCCAAACTTAGCACACAGCTGATACCTATTCCGAATAAAAGAAACATCCACAGCCGTGACGCCCACGTCGCCTTCTGCGGCGCCGACACCACCACCACAGGACGCTCCGCAGTGCCTAGACTCTTTTGATTGTCCTGGTAGTTGGGAGGGGGGTAGTACGGTACGGCAGGTGGGGGCATCCGCATAGTAGTAATAAGGGGCGCCAGGGGGGCACCGCTCACCACACGGGGTGGCTGAGGAGGAGGGGGATAACCGGGTGGGGGGTTCACTCCGTAGGTACGGCAAGAGGTGCCCAATGCCACCGCACAGACAGTGCTGCTATTTTTTTTACAAGCCATCGCACCGCTACTGCGGATGGCTAAAGAGGAAGCTTGTTTGGTGCGAAACATGCAGGAGTACAACAAATAAATAAATAAATAAAAGCTACGTGTAATAGATATTTATACTTATACAAACAAAATAAATATTATATCTATGACGGAATACGTTAAGAATATCCGCTTTAGAGAAGTAAATAAGAGGGATTTAAAGAAAAGGGGGGGGGGGGGGCGTAAGGGAGTTAGGGACGGAGGAAACAGTTACCACTAAACAGAAAGAACACAAAAAAGGCAACAAAGGAAAATAACAGAAAAAAATTACAGATGTAAAAAATGGAAAAATATAATCTCCAGTTAGTATGTTTTAGAACAAAACGTAAAAAAAAAAAAAAGAGAGAAAAATAATTAAGATAAGTACACCGACTGAATTAGGTCACGTACCCCTTGATGGTTGGCATTTAAATGGGACTCCAGTACTCCAGGGAACTGTTGTGCAAGCGCCCCGAAAACGGATGACATAGCCTCACGTGTTCCGGGATATAACTTCAATATGGCTCCAGAGCTCCAGCTAACAGAGAGGTCAATAAAAGGGGAGATAATGCTGGGAACATCGTTGTAGTTCCCAAGTGCATTACACAGCTGAATGGTGGCCTGCGACTTCTCGAAGCCCTTATCCATTCGAGTAATTAGCTGAATTAGAACGGGGACATTAATTAATAAAATAGCTTGGGGATTAAATGCAAGAACTTTGCAAATGTGACTAGCCATCTGAACGTAATAATAAATAGAATCTCCATACACATCAGCACGGAGAAATGAACTGGCTGCCAAGAGTGCCTGATTCGCCTTTTCAGAGGCATTTTGACACTCAATAATGGAATAACAAATCAGTCGAATGCGCGCCTCCTTAATTTGAGAATCGTCCTCCTCCATATTGGACTGAGACGCCAAAACTGCATCACACAACCCCGCTGGGAAAGCCTTGATCCCCGCCAGCTGTAGAACGCACACCAGGAAATTTATCGCCGCCAAAACGGCGGGGACATGTGTCTGAGTCGTCAGTACTTTAAACGTGAGAGTGACAATTTCCCAGTTAGTTTGCGTGAGCCATTCAGAAACGCTGGCCGAAGGAACACTTCGAATGTAGCCGGAGCAGATGGCTAGAATGTGTGCTATCAAATCCGCGATATCATTAGATTCTCTCTGTAGGACGTCATTAAGGACTTGGCTCCATGTATTAAGATTAGAAAAGCAGAATGCTTGATCGGGGAGTTTCGACGAGAGGGCCAGAATAGCAGCATCGAGGGAAAAAATATCTTTATCCACTAAAGAATTCAGTTCGTTAGCGATGTATGTCTTTTTGTAAGACTCTTCAAAGGACGCTGCCTTCGAGGTGCGCTCCTGTTGAAGGCGTCCCTTTAAAACCCCTAATGTCTGACTATCATCAGTGTAAGAAATGATATGAACGATCACCTGAACTAGGACAGCTAAATTTCGTGTGGTGTAAACCGAAAGACACCCAAATGCGTACTCTAATATTTCAGTGATGTGACCGCTCAAAATGGTGTAGTCCTCTTTGGTCTCAATCAGGGTAAAGGCAGTGTTCAGTGCGGAACAACTTGTGAGTTGAATTCGTTTGCTTGGGCTTTGCATCCTGGACGCAATGGCCGATATGGAAGCGTGAAACACGTTGACGTCTTGCTCCAATACAGGTTCGAGCAACTGAGAAATAGACCACAACGAAATACTCACCACGCATACATGTTCGTCATGATTTTGAGCAAACCCAAGGAGTTGAGGGAAAATAACCGATAAATACGGCTCCAGTTCTTCTGGACACCCATTCGCAATCGTTCCAATCAACACTGCACCCGCCTCTCTCGCCCTCCATTCCGCATTACCCCAAAATTTTTCAATTTCCTTAAAAATAAATGGGCAAGCTAAAGAACCGGAATGGGAACACAGCGAAGAAATGCATTTGAGGGCAGAGCGACGGAGTGTCATTGCAGTTTCTTCATCATCGAGCAAAACGTCTTCCGAAATGTCTTTTTCCTCGCTTTGAATTCTCGCCGTTCCATTGTCACGGATGCGATAGTCATCCACCGCCATTATACTATACACCTCATCCTCTGACAATTGAGAAAAATACACTAATTTTAAAACCAGCCGCTCAATATTATTTAAAATTATTTGACAAAATATATGTAGCTGGCCCTCCCCAGTTTCCCTGTAATCAATATCTAAAACATAAGTTAATAGCTCTAGGGTAGCCGATAATAGTTCCCTCGTCTCGTTTGATGTGTTCTCGACGGTACAAATAATATTTATAGCATTAGAGATCCAAATATTGCCCATTCTGTGAATATCTGCTTCTGACGCCATGGAAGAAATATATTCAAAGTAGTCTAACATAAGGCCACAGCCGCGGAACACGACACTGACAAAACCGGCATCATCTGCAATTTGTTCCAACAATGTAGTGCACACATTTGTAAAAGCCCAGCAAGAATTCACGAGGCCCTGCTGTAGAGGAGATAGATTGTCAAAATCCCATTCTAACAGAGAGCTTTGTTCATATACGTTGTAGCACATTCGAAAACTTGCTTTTTTAATATCCATCGGCACAGAACTGCTACCTGCTAATTCCGAAACCTTAATAATAATATCCCCTCCCGAAACACCTATTTGTTTGTGTAAATCCTCCATAATGTATTGTAGACAATATAAAGCTCCCAAAGTTCTGAAATTTCCTGCAGGAAGTAGCTCATTGAGCAATAAATTCGGTAAATTACCGAGATTAGAGCTGACCCACCAATCAAATGAAGTCAATACTGTGACTTCGACAATAATTTGCGCGGAAACTCGGCTAATTTTAACATCCGTCGAATTCATCAGCGACTGTAGAGCGCATTTTGCAGCTTCCCTAACGGCATCTTCGCCCAGTAAATGTCTTGTAGAACTGATATTATTTTTTAGAGTTAGCCCTGCCAATAACCTATATTGAAGCCAAGGGGCACCCAGAGGAAAATTACAAGGGCAGTCAAGAGATTCAAAGACTCTCGATAATAAAATACAAAAGTTAGGGTTCGACTCGTAGTGTTTAAGCTGCTCGTAGGCAGATTTTGAATTTTGAACGTTTATACCATTGTCGTTAAGAAGCTGGATAATATTGTAAATGTCCCCTTCAGTGGGTTGATACATTTACAGTGCTACAAAAATAAAGAAGTGAAAAAAAAAAATTGTTAACCTCTCTACAGAAAGCTAGAAACTAACAAAATAAAATTGACCGAAATGCTTTACTAATAATGTAAATTACTTAGAAGAGAAGAAGCAGACTATTAAATTACAGCAATTAATAATAGTAAATAATAATAATAATAATAATAATAATAATAACGGTTAAAAAAATATAAATAAAAAGTCACAAACTGAACAACTTACAAAATCTGACAGTAGAAAAAAAAAAAGGAAGCAAATAAAAAGTGTGTCTTATTGGAAACACATTAAAGGTGAAAAAAGAAATAGCCAATTTTGAAGTATTATACAAAAATTAAACTAAAAATAGTCGTCTATATATTTCTTTTCCTCAAGAAAAAAAAGACGTGTAAACTCACTATATAGTAATACTGAAAATAATAAAGACCGAATACAAAAAAAATTAAAATTTAGAAAAACTTTTAAAATAAAGGCAGTTCGTTTCGGTTCTTCTTCAAGTTGTACTTCGAGATAGGGGAATAATAAAAAAAAAAGGGTCTTTACGTTACCCACCGCAAACTAAAACTGATTAAGTTTATTTTTTCCTCAATTTTATTTACACCCACTCCATTGGTACTGTTAGTAACGCCGTTGCTGTGATTTTTAAGCTTATGCAATTTGAACCATGGTCCGCTTACTTCCACTTGAGACCCTTTTTACCCCCTAACGAACAAAAATGCAATGATTGGATGTGGGGGATTTTTCATGCGGGGTTCGGAGGCAGGCTTGGCGTCGTGCCGAGGCGCCTGGTCGTCTGGTGGGGGGAATCCCAAGGCCCGGCGCCCATCCCGCCTGCCAGACGGGCGGAGGCCCCAGCGGCCCGCAAAACGCCAAACCGCGCCACCCGCGGGGGCACCCCAAAAAACAAAGGCCACCACCCACAAAAAAATTACTTTACGTTGGAAGCTTAATTACACACAATTCTCCTCAGGTTAGAGCGAAGCGAGGAAAGAAAAAAAAAAATATAAAAGATATCTGTTTACACTACTTTCATATTTATTTTTTGATGTGTGAGTACAGATGATAAACTCAAGTTTTTCTGTAAATAGGGGTGTCTTTTAAAAGCTAGAAAAAAAAATTTATTACAGACCTTTTTATGATTGTTTCAAACCCGTTTGTTTGTGTATTGTTCTCCAATATACGTACTCTTCTCTCATTCTCAATTTTTTTAAAAAAAAACTATATATATATATATACACTAAAAAAAAAAAGAGTAAAAGAAAAAAGTTTATTTAACTAATTTAATATGCGCGGCAGAGGAGGATTTCGTGGAGGCGATCGTGGAGGTCGCGGAGGCGGATTCGGCGGACGCGGTGGAGGTGACCGCGGTGGACGCGGAGGATTTGGTGGAAGAGGAGGCGGTCGCGGAGGACGTGGCGGAGACCGTGGACGTGGAGGTGGTCGAGGTGGACGCGGCGGTCGCGGCGGAGGTGCAGGAGCCAAAGTCGTCGTTGAGCCTCACATTTTACACCCCGGTGTATTTGTTTCCAAAGGCAAAGCCGAATCCTTGTGCACACTTAACATGGTTCCGGGAATTTCTGTGTACGGCGAGAAGAGAATCGAACTCGGCGCCACCCAAGGTGGTGACGAAAAGAAAGAGTACAGACTCTGGAACCCTTACCGATCCAAGTTGGCCGCTGCTATTTACTCCGGTGTAGACAGTATTCATATGGGACCTGGTTCTAAAGTACTTTACCTCGGAGGTGCTACTGGTACAACTGTTAGTCATGTCAGTGACGTAGTCGGACCGGAAGGCATGGTATATGCCGTTGAATTCTCTCACCGTGTTGGTCGCGATTTGGTAGAGATGTCGAAGCGTCGCCCAAATATCGTCCCAATTATCGAAGATGCTCGGTTCCCAATGAAGTACCGAACTTTAGTGCCTATGGTGGACACAATTTTTATGGATGTTGCGCAGCCTGATCAAGCCCGTATTCTAGCCCTCAACGCTGCCGCATTTCTTCGAAACGGTGGACACTACGTGATTTCCATCAAGGCTAACTGTATTGATTCTACCCAGGAAGCTCCTGTCGTCATCGCCTCCGAGATGGAAAAGTTAAAGAATGACCGATTGAAGCCTCTTATCGAAGCTCCACTGGAACCTTTTGAAAGAGATCACGCTGTAGTTGTTGGTGTATACAGACCGGTTAAAAAGTCAAAGGCGGGAAAATAAGATAAAGCCACTAAACTTCCTAAAAGTTTTTTTTTTTCTCTTTATCTTGTCCACCTATAATTAATAATAAATAAGATTAAGGTATTTTTTAAGGAAAAATATTAAAAAGAAAGTAAGCAACTAAATTTTTTTAAAAAAAAATATATTTAAAACAGGAAACGCATACACAAGTATATATATGTATGTGCTTGCATGAGTGTGAAAGTAAGTAAATTAGTAATTCACTGTCGAATAAGGTTTAATTTCTTCAAAAAAAAAAATAATAATATATATTTCCTTCTACTATAATAATAACTAGAAAAGGAAATAAATAAATGGTAGTCCTTCAGCAACTCTACCACAAAATATTGGTCTTAAATTTATTTTAAGTATCTTTACTCCCCCTTTTTTTTTTTTAACACTTGAGGACGAGAACAACGTATAGTGTTTTTAAAACTAAACTAGAAAATTAAAAATAGAATAAGTGAATAACTAAAAGAAAAAAAAAAATGACTTCACTAATGAGGGATCCTCAATTTAGTAAACGTTGGAACGTAGTGGAAAGTAGTGTAGTGGCCGTTCTGTCGAAATCGGACCTCTTGTATTCCTTCCAATCGATTCACCAAGCAACATACGCGCTGTGTCTTTCAGGGAAGGGAGCCAATATTTATGACGCACTCAAAGATATCTTTACATCTAAGGCAGACACACTTGGTAAGCAGTTACGTGTTTTCTCCCCAACCTGGTTAGCGAAATATGTCTCATTGTGTCGCGAATTTTTCTTTCGTGTCTCTGTGGTTCAAAAACTACTCACGTACTTTGATAAAAATTACATGTGTACTCACAAAAATTCTTCCATAGAAGAGTTTTCCTCGTCCATTTTGTGTAACACGTTTCTCGCAGATGCTAAATTGAAACTGTGCTTGCAGGAATCCGCAAAAATGGCGTATGATTCCCCGACAGGAGAATGTGCATGTAACGTGAAGAACTTCCAAGCACTGCATTCTAGGAAGAGCGATCTTTTTTACTTGACAGCGTTTGTTGAAATGTATGTAGAGCACGCTTTAAAACGGGTGAAGGAAGAGAAAAGGAGCAAGAGTAACCTTGACTTGTCACAATATATTCACTGGGTAAATGAAGTTATTGACAGAGAAAGCAGCCGCTTCTCGGCCTTTGAATTTACAAATACATCGTTTACAGACAGTTTTTGTGAAAGACTGGGTCCCTTGTTGTGCGGCAGCACGGGGCCTGGGGATGTGAATCAGTTAGAAGGGCTACTAGGTTCGGGCATACCAAATCTGGTAAAAAATTCAAATATTTGTGAGTTGAAACTAATTGTTAATACCCTGGGAGCGTTCGAAAACACCAAAGAAATGATCCCCAGTGTTGTTCACTTAATAGATGCTGCCATTAACAGGGAATCCTCCGAGTTGGCTGAAGCATGCTCACGTGATCCCGCGTCGGCACCTATCCCAGAGATATTTGAACTGTTCCATAAATTTACTCAAATAAACGATGAAATCCCCGTTCTCACGGAACAAAGGAAAGACAGTTTTGCTGAACCACTGAATACGAGTAAGGGTTTCGTGGCGGCCCTAGTGAGTTACTTTTTTAACGAGTTGGGGCACACAGACAACGTTCCTGGTCTGTTTAGCGATACGGTCAGTATTTACAAACTTTTATCAGATCAAGAAGCGTTTGAGATTCAGTTTCGGCGGATGTTCGCTGCCGAGCTGTTAAAGTACAATAACCCTACTTCAATGTTGGATAAGGAATACGAATTTATTGAATTCTTTAAAAAAGTGTGCGGGGGTGACTCAACGGTGCGCTTAGAACGAATGATAAATGATGTTACCGGTGCGGATTCAATCAACGAAAGTTTCAGAAAGAATTGTGTAGACCTCCCTCTTGATTTTTCAGTCCGCGTCCTAAACGCAAGTGCGTGGCCACTCAGTCCGGCAACCCCTCTTTACTTAACCCTAGAGATGCAGCAATGTGTTGACAGTTTCAAAAAGTACTATCTCACCCATACAAAAGAACGAACTCTGGATTTTCACCTCAATATTGGGTTTGTTTCCTTCGAGTACTCGTTTAATTCCTACAAAGCTTGTGTTTCTGCCCCAGCCTCCTTTGTACACAGTGTTTTGGCACTAAATTCAGATTGTGTTGTCAGCACTCTCAGTGTCTCCGCAGCGTCAGGGCTCTCCGAAAGTGAAATATGCTCTCAGCTTCAGGGGCTGTGCCATGTGGGACTATGCAAAAACACCAATGGCTTTTTCTTTTTTAACAAGGAATTTGTCCCACCACAAAAAAATATCTGGTGCACCTATGCGATTACCGAAAGGGGTTCTACGAAAAAAACTCCAGTGAAACGGAAAATGGAAGCCACAGCGTCACACAATCTCAACACAGAAGCTGTCATTGTGAAATTACTGAAAGCCGGCAAAAAAATGAATTATAAAACTCTCTATCAGAAAGTTTTGGCTACGTTGTCTCCGTTGTTCACACCCTCAGTAAGTGAGGTAAAGAGAAGTGTGGAAACTCTTATCGAGAAACAATACATCGATAGAGTGGAAAAGGATTTTTTAGTGTATCTTTCATAATTTATTCAACTGCTCTATTAGCTATTACTAAAAAAAAAAAATTTGCAGAAAATCTTTGAATTCATCCTTTGTTTTACTTGACAAAAAGAAAGAAAAAAAAGGAGAATACCCCCAAACAATGTTGTCTTACCTCTGGTGTATACTTCTTTACCCCACTTCTTTACTATCGGTAACGAATCCTAAGGAAATAATAATAAATAAACATATATACATTTACACAAAGGAACACAAAGAGAAGTAATATGCCTCCGCGAAAACCTTTGTTTGACAGCTTGCTACAACAAGCTTCCAGCTCCATGACGACGTTATTTGCCATTGCGATAGGTGCTGTGGCGATATATTTATTCCTTAAAAAGAGTAACCGAAGGGATCCTCCACCCCCTTCTACCCGACGAACCCTGAATAATAATGACAATACTACTCCAAGTAATAGGCTGACAAGCGATACGACTACACAAAGGACTTCAACAAAAAGTGCAGAAACAACTAACGCGCTTACTCTTATCAAAACACGAAAACTAACCGATTGTAAAATATGTATCACCATTGATATTTTATTTCAAGATCATAAGTGGCTTGAAAAGGGAAAGGAAGTTCTTCAATATCTGGTCTCCTTTTCAGATGTTTACGTGATGTGCCGTATCAAGGACCAAGAGGACAAAAAGGTTATTCTTCAGGAAGTCCATCAGTGTAGTCCTTCCATAAAACGACACAAAATACTGTTCTGTACCACGGAAAAGGGTTATGAAGCGTTCACTCGTCAGATTAATCCCTCCTTTTTGATCACCTTCGACGGCCAGCAGGCCTCTTTTCTCAGTGGAGTGCTACCCTATATTGTGCTTGTAAGCGATTCTACACTACAGAAACCGAATGTATCCGTCGTGAAGGAAGTTGGACAGTTACTTCCCTAATTATATAGGAAACTAAACTATGAAAGAAGGGATTCTATCTATTCAGGTGTGGAACGGGTTCACTGTTACGCGGACCCATCATAATGTTGTTTTAACTATTACTACATCCCAGGACAAAAATATACATACATATATGATCTCCAACTTTTATTATTTACTTATTTTCTTCCTTTTTTGCATAAACAGTTGCGGTCGAAAGGATGGTACATTCTTGAAATACGTACTTTTTTTTCTTTCTTTCTTTTTCTGTCAAACGAAAAGCTTTTTTTATTTTATTTTATTTTAGAAAAATAGTAATAACAACTAGATCCTATGTCAGAGGATGAAAGGATTCTTTTAGTGACCGGGTTACCCTCCCGTCTGGGTGGAGATGAACTGTATGAAATTTTTGGTCAGTTTGGTGCCGTTCAACAGATCCGGGTCGGGTCCAGCGGGATCACCAAAGGGTGTGTGATAGTGGTGTATCAGTACTGCGATGCTGCCAAACAGGCTGTCGAAAAATTGAACAATTACCAGCTGAAAAAGAAAGTATTACGTGTGACCGTGTACAACGAACATAGAGATAAGAAAGCTTTGGAGAAACGGAAGCGTAAACGTGAGGTGATGTCAGACTATAAGAAACACATTCAGGAAACTGCGGCTAGGGCGGAAGAAGAGGAGCAGGAGGAGGGGTAAAAAAAAAAAAAAAGCACTCCCCCCTTTTTTTTTCATGGATAGGAACTGGTTCCTGTCAAAATTGTACTTTTCCTTCAATCTGTATATAGGTCATTCACAGTACTATGTTTTAAGCCTTCCCCCCCCCCCTTCTTTGTTTATGTTTTCTTTCCCTCTCTTTGTTTCTGTTTGTAGGTTAGGATGATTGGGACTCTCTTAATTCTAAACCCCAGAGGGGATGTGATACTCTCAAGAACACTACGTGACGTCTTCAGCGTACGGGCACTTGCGGATATCTTCCGTTATGAACTTTTAATCAACGGAAAAGCGGAGCGTTCTCCGATCAATATCGTCAAAAACATCTGCTTTGTCCACTTGAAGCTTACGGACCTCTATGTGGTAATGGTCAGCAACAACAATGTAAACTGCCTCGCGTGTATACAGTATGGGATTCGTCTGATCCAGCTCATCGCCAACTACTTCAAAGTAGTGAATGAAGAAGTACTAAAGGAGCATTTTGTGACGTTACAGCAAATCATTGATGAAACCATCGACTTTGGTTATCCCCAACTCACCTGTGCCGAGTCCTTCAATGAGTTTCTTCCCCCCGAAGGGATGAATGAATCGGCGGTCAAGAACGTCACCACGGCGACCGGGATCGCAAAGAAGCTAACCGGACGGGTTCCCTGGCGGAAAGAGGGTCTCGTCTACCGGGTCAGTGAGCTCTTTGTCGATGTGGTGGAGGAGATCAACCTTTTAATGTCCCCCACAGGGGAGGTACTGCAGAGACAAATAGCGGGACGGATTGTGATGAACAACTTCCTGTCTGGTATGCCTCAGTGTAAACTCTCCCTCAATGCGATTTGTATTCCAGTGAAGGAAGGACCGCCTCGCACCACTCTACACCCCGAGGAGGCCGACGACGCCAACCTCGCCCTCAGCAGCGCCCCCGCTGCGTTGAACCCGACGATTGACCCCACCATCCACCTCGACGACGTCAGCTTCCACTCCTGTGTCCGCCTCAGTCACTTTGGAGAGGAGCAGCGGATTGAGTTCATTCCTCCCGATGGCGAGATCACCCTTCTGCGGTACACCTCTCAGATGGTGGTGGAGCCGCCGATGTGCATCAAGGATGTCAAGGTGGAGGAGTTCTCCAAGACTCGGGTGACGGTGGAGTTCGTCTTGGTGTGTCAGGCCGAGTCGCACCTCGAGTACACCGACGTCGTGGTCCGCGTCCCTTGTCCGGAGAACACTGGCGCCATGAAGTGTAACACCACCAAAGGGAAGGCCAAGTACGATTCCCACGAGAGTGCCATTCTCTGGAAGCTGTCCAGCCTAAAGGGCGGTGCAGCACTGCCTTTCAGCGCGGAGGTTCACCTGATCGCCACTACGGTAGGGATGAAGGAGACAGTGTGGTCCAGGCCGCCTATTGGGATAGAATTTAAGTGTGTCTCCAAGTCTCTCACAGGGCTTCACATTAATGAGCTGCAGGTGGAGGAGCCGGTGTTTCTGTACTCGGCGAATAAGTGGATTCGATATACCACGCAGGCAGGAGAATACAAGTGCCGTGTTTGATGTGGGTGGGTGTGGGATGTGTGCTGTATTTACAAGATACAGAAAAAAAAAACATTAAATTTCAAAGTAGAAGGAAAGAGAGTCATCGCAAGGAAAAGCGTATCGTGTACTGTAAGTCTCAGAGAGAGAAGTCCGAACATCATTTTACTTTTTGTAGGTCTCTGTTGTTGTGGTTGAGAATCCCTTTTTTGTTAGTTGCCTTTTAAAAAAAAAGAAAGAAAAGAAAAAAAAAAAGAGTGCATATATCAGCCGCGTGTATAATTTAATCGGGTGTTTGTTTGCTTTTTCATCCTACTATTCTTGAATCCATAACTTCTTCCTCCTATCCTTTTTTTTTATTTTTATTTTCCTCCACCAAAAAGAAATAAAAATTAAGACTCCTTTAGTCACCATTAACAACCATCCAACTATATTGATATCCAAATCACTGCCCCATGAAGTCCACCAGCGGAACCACCACCAGCCATCATCATCACCAGTCTCCAGAATACCGTTCCTTCTACTCCCACCTACTCACCACAAATAAGAACTATACCGATCTTCTTCACTGTTATAACGATGTTAAAGATGTGACACAAGAGGCGGTGGCGCTGGCCGCGAGAACGAAAGTCTGCTCTCTTACAGAGATGCACACTCTACTGGAGATTGACCCCAGTCGGTAAAAGAAAATTTCAGAGGATGGGGCTCCTTTCCCCAATCGTCTTCACACATTATTATTTTACTTATCATTATTATTATTATTATTTTCATTTCTTTCACTACTGCTGCTCTGCTCTCGTAGTTTTCAAGCATTATTTTTTTTTTCTTTAAATGACATAAGACAAAGACAAGAGAAAATAACGAACGTATAAATATATACCATGAATAACAGAGCCAAGCTCTTCCATCTACACTTTCATTCCCTTCTATTCACTTCGCAAGCTCAGAAAAAAAAAAAGTATATTCATGTCTAGAAATAAAGAGTACGTCAACGCAGCGGGTTTGCGGCTCGACGGTAGACGACCAGGAGAGTTCCGCCCCTCCTCTATAGAGTTCGGCACCCTCCCTGGTATGGACGGCAGCTGCACGGTGCTCTGTGGACGATCCAAGGTGTGTGCCTCCGTCGTCGGGCCCAGGGAGGTGGTCAATCGTCTAGAGTCCCGGCACGACCAGGCCGTTGTCACGTGCTCGGTCGCCATCGCCGCGTTTGCCGGGGAGCGGCGGCGCCAGGCACAGCGCGACACCGCCCAGTCGGAGGAGATCAGTAACGTGGTGGTGCAGGTGATGCGGTCCATCGTGCTCCTACCCCAGTATGCCGGCTCCCAACTACACGTTTATGTGGAGATTCTTTCGATGGACGGCAGTGAGAAGATCGCTAGCATTAACGCCGCCTGCCTTGCCTTGATGAATGCGAACGTGGCGATGCGGGATGTGGTGTGTGCCATCAACGCCGCCCCACTGGATAATAACATTTTAGTAGACCTCACCCGCGAGGAGATGCTGTCACAGGCCCCTGTCCTCTCGGTGGCCATGATTGGTCATGATACGAAACAGCTGGTCTGGTTTGAAAGCACAGGACGTATTTCACCCGATACACTGAAAAAGTTAATTGAAGAGGCGCAAAAGTGTGGGACTTTAATGTTTGAATCGATTAAAGAATCGCTGAAGCAGAACTGATACATACCGTTTAACCGTTAATAATTTTTTTTATTATTTTTTTGTCATTATATATATATATATATATATATATATTCTTACAACGAGGGAATGATTCACTTAAGTAAATATAAAAAAAGAAATTACTTCGCTCTCTTGTCTTTTAAAAAACTAAAAACTAGAATAGAACTATATATATACAATTGACAATGCCCTCTTCTATATTTGAATACACCGTGCAAAAAGGAGGGAAGCCGTACGCCCTCCGTCAACTGAGGAATAACCGTGCCACCCTCATCGTTAACACCGCCTCTCTCTGCGGGTTCAGCCTCGCCAACCTTAAAATGCTCAACGACCTCCAGACCCGATACCACCCCCGTGGATTCACCGTGTTGGCCTTTCCCTGCTCTCAATTCGCCAATCAGGAGCCCCTTGACGCGGAGGGTCTACAGCAGTGGATCGAGAAGAACGAAATACAGTTCCCCGTCTTTGACAAGGTGAACGTGGTGGTCTCTAAGCCCAACGTTGAGCCTCTCTTTGAGATGCTACAGAAGGAGTTGGGGCCGATTCGGTGGAATTATACTAAATTTTTGTGCGACGCGGCTGGGATTCCGAGGGCCAAGTATCAACCAGTGTCTCTGACGCTGGAGTCTGATATTGAAACCTACCTAGTATAACATATTGGTTGGTTTGTTAGGGTGTACTTCAGGAAGTATCCGCTGTCCGCTGTCCGCTTTTTTTTTTTTTGCTCCAATACTTCTGTACTATACATACTTAAATATATACATTTATATATATATATATATATATATATCCGTTTCACTCTTGCTTCTTTGAAATGCAACTCTACCTTTTCACATTGTTTCTCGCTTCTTCTTTACTAATAACAATCATCATAATAGAAGTAGTAAACGTAAACAAAATCTCTTTTTTTTTTTTCTTTTTAGAACACTATGCCGACTACCAAAGAAAGTGGGCAGAAGCGCCCCCGCCGAGAGACCGACCCCGCCTTTGTGTTTCCCTACGAGTTGGACAAGTTTCAGAAAGATAGTATAGACGCCCTAGAAGATGGCGACAGCGTCCTAGTCTCCGCCCACACCTCCGCCGGTAAGACGACCGTCGCCCTCTACGCCATCGCGAAGGCCCTCCGTGAGAAAAAGAGAGTCATCTACACCTCTCCCATCAAGGCACTGAGTAATCAAAAGTACAGAGAATTTGGGGAGAAGTTCGACTCGGTGGGTCTCATGACCGGAGATACCACCATCAAGACCGACTCGGACTGCCTCGTCATGACGACGGAGATTCTGCGTAGTATGTTGTACCGGGGGACCGAGATGCTGCGAGAGGTGGGCTGCGTGGTCTTTGACGAGGTGCACTACATGCGTGATAAATCCCGTGGAGTGGTTTGGGAGGAGACGATTAGTTTACTACCGGAGGGGTGTCAGTATGTGTTCCTGTCCGCCACGATCCCTAATGCGAGGGAGTTTGCGGATTGGGTAGAGAGTATTCACCCGACGACCAAGGTGCACGTCATTTACACCGACTACCGTCCCGTCCCTTTACAGCATTACATCTACCCCTCCGGGGCGGAAGGCATCTTCCTCGTCGTGGACGAAAAGAGTAAATTCCGGGACGACAACTTTACCAAGGCGATGACGTCAATGGGGACGGCGGGAGCGGTAACGGAGCAGGAAACGGGGAACGGAAAGGGAATTCAAAACAAAAAAAGGAACGCCGGGGATGCTTCCATGTTGGATATTATCAAACTCGTGATGGATCGGAATATGTACCCCGTGATTGTGTTTTCGTTTGCCAAGGCGCAGTGTGAGCGAAACGCCAGCGCCCTCGCCTACCTCAACTTCAACAACACCGAGGAGGACAACTTGGTGGTGGAGACGTTCGAGAATGCGATGGAGTCTCTCGGCGAGGACGACCGCAAACTACCCGCCATTGAGAACCTTCTCCCCTTTCTCCGCCGCGGTATTGGGGTGCACCACTCTGGTCTGCTGCCGATACTAAAAGAAGTGGTGGAGATTTTGTTTCAGGCCGGACTCGTTAAAGTGCTGTTTTCGACGGAGACCTTTTCCATGGGTTTGAACATGCCCGCCCGTACGGTGGTGTTCACCTCGGTCAAAAAGTTTGACGGCGAGAACAATCGCTATCTTACTGGGGGAGAGTATATTCAAATGTCGGGTCGAGCGGGTCGAAGAGGGTTGGACCGCGTCGGGGTGGTCATTGCGATGATTGACGAGGCAGTGGAGCCCGACACGTTGAAGACGTTGATGGGGGGCGGTTCGGATGTGCTCATTAGCAGCTTTCACCTCACCTACAATATGGTGTTGAACCTCCTACGAGTGGAGGATGTAGACCCCGAGTTTATGATGAAGCGCAGTTTCGCGCAGTTTCAGCGACTTCGCGATAAACCAGCCCTGGAGGAGAAGAAAAAACTCCTCGTGGACTCTATTGAAGGGATCAGTGTGGAGCAGGAGGAAATCTTTAGTCAATTCATCCGTTGCAAACAACTGATCGAGAAGCGAAAAGAAGAAATCGCCACCATCTCCAAACAACCCAAACACTTAAAAAATTGGATCCAAGCGGGGCGTTTTGTCCACATTGTTCGTCTGTCGGACGGTGTTGTATTTGGGTGGGGGGTCTGTCGGGCCTTCAGTGCCAAGGCGCCCACCGCCAACGTCGAGGACCCAAAGAGCTACACGATTACCGTCTCCACGATTTGCAAAAAAGTTACCACCGCCACCGATCCAATCGTTCCTTGTCATGTAAGCGACTACGACTCTGTATCGGCCGACCTCTACACCGTCACGTTTGATTTTTGTGATATTGATAAGATCTCCACCCTCAAGATCAACCTCCCTGCCCAGGCCGACTCTGAACAGGGACGGGTGCAACTGATTCAAACACTGTCCAAGCTGCACAAGTCCTACCAAGACGGCAACGTGCCGGTGCTCACTTTGGCTCAGATGGGCATCGACGACCCCCAAGTCGAGAAGCTGCAAAAGCAAATGGCCAACCTGGAGAAGCAACTCGAGGACAATCCACTCATCAAGAACCCCACGCCAGAGCTAAAGGCGGGGTATGACCAGTACCTTCAAAAGGCAGAACTGGAGACGCAGCTGGAAAAGGTGAACCAGGAGCTAGACACGATGCACCACGCTGTATTCTCGGAGGAGCTGAAGCAAATGATGCGTGTATTGCGTCGACTAGACTACATTGATAAGGATAATATTATTCTTCGCAAGGCACGGGTGGCGTGTGAGATCACCACCACGGATGAAAACGAAATTCTTCTGACCGAATTGCTCTTCAAGGGTATTCTCAACTCCATGGAGCCCGAAATGATTGTCGCCCTGCTATCTTGTCTAGTCAATGTCAGCCGCACCCCAGACGGCTTCACCCTCCCTCCCCTCTTTGAACAGCCGCTGAAGGAACTGAGTGCGATTGTGAACCGTATCGCCACTGTTAGTGTAGAGAGTGGTCTAGTACAGAAGGAGCACAACTTTTCCGATAAAGTGCTCCCCTCTCTGATGGAGATCACTTATTTGTGGGCGAAGGGGGCTAAATTCTCGGAGCTGGTGGGAAAGACGCAGGCCTACGAGGGGGAGATTGTCCGTATGATGCGCCGCCTGGAGGAAATGCTGCGACAGCTAGGAGCCGCCGCCCGCTCCCCCGCAATTGGAAATATGGAGCTTCATGATAAGTTCATGAAAGGGATTCAGTTGATTAAGAGGGACATTGTATTTGCCTCCTCCTTGTATCTATAACTCAGGGCCCTTCTCCTTCTTCTTTATTATTATTACCTTCTTCTTTAAATCACCGTATAATATTAACCTATATAAGATAATAAGTATTCCTTTATAAAAAAAAAATAATAATTTTTTTTTGTTTCGTTAGTTTGCTTGTTTTGTGTGTTAGCGTACACTTCAAATACTCAAAAAATAGGTCTTTGCACTATCTTATTTTTTTTCCACATTTTTTTTTTAGTTGTAGCTTTATTACTCCAACAGTAAATAGTGAAAATACTTACACATACATACCAAGAAAAAAAAAAATGTTTCGTAGAGTGACGATTCTTTTCAAAAAGCGAGAGTTCTTTGACAGCGTCAAGATATTATTAGCCAGTGGGAGCGGTGGCGACGGCGCTAGTGTGATGGCCCATGAACACGGAAACGAGTTCGCCGGCCCCGGCGGTGGTAACGGAGGAAACGGGGGTAGCGTCATGATCCGCTGCTCCAAGCGGGTCTCGGACCTACGCAGTGTGCAGCACCTCACCCCGCAGATCAAGGCCTACGACGGCGCCCCGGGGTACGCCAGACAGGCGCACGGTAGAAAAGGAAAAGACCTGTGGATTGAGGTACCCGTCGGGACGGAGATTGTCGACGTCGATACCAACGAAACGGTCTATGACTTGAGTGAGCCAGGGGCTGAGGTGGTGCTGCTGGAAGGGGGACAGGGAGGAAAGGGGAATGCCGCCTTCGCCAACAAGTGGCACCACTCCCCTGTAGAGTCCACCCGCGGGCTCCCTGGCAACACCATGCTGGCCCGTTTTGAGCTGAAGTCGATCGCGGACTGTGGGCTCATAGGATACCCCAATGCAGGGAAGTCCTCTCTGCTGGGGGCCATCAGCACCAGCAAGCCCACCGTCGCCTCCTACGCTTTTACTACCCTGCGGCCGTATGTAGGGGTCCTCTATGACCTCTACGGTCACACCTGTCGGGTGGCCGATATACCGGGATTGATGGAAGGGGCTTTTGAGAATCGTGGGCTGGGGCATCAGTTCCTCCGCCATGTGGAGCGGAGCAAAACACTGGCCTTTGTGGTCGACATGTACGAGACCTACAACCCCGACTCCACCCAACCCGCCCTCGAACCCTGGGAGGTGGTGGAGCGGCTCAGCGACGAGTTAGAGTACTATCTCCCTCAGCTGAGTGAACGGGCAATCATGGTGTTCGCCAATAAAATGGATATTGAGGTCGATCCTCAAGGACGGCGGCTGGTAGACAAACTGGAGGAGCTCCAAGACCGCGTCTCTCTGCCGGTGTTCCCTGTCTCGGCAGCGCTGGGTGGGGCGCTGGGATCCTCTCACCCACAGTCCGGCTTAGGCCCTGCGTTGGAGCACTTGTGTGGGGAGGTGTTTGAGCGACAGTCGGAGGAGCGGGAGAGGAAGCAGTACCGCGAGTCACAGGTGGAGGCGCAGCTGGATAAGGTGTTCAAGGCAAAGAACAACGGTATCTTCTCTCCCCCCTCGTCGTCTGATCCTAAACGAAAGCCCTATGACGCCTTTTCGGCCTCTCTTTCTCCTCATCATATTATGGAGGAGGAAGGGGGGCAGCAGCAAGAGGAGGGGTACTCCCTAGTGGATCAGCAGTTAGGGGACTTGGTAGGAAACAGCGGTCTGGGAGAGATGCTGGACGGGTATGAACACTCGGTCGGAAGAAACCGGCTCCTTGGGTATAGGGATCTGACTACAAAGGGAAGGCAAATACGTTTTACCCGTGAGTAAACATTTTCCTCCGTGCTTTTTTTTATTATTATTTCTTTCTGGGAGAGAAGGAGAGTGTGTACAATATATGGAAATTATAATCCCTTCACAAACACATAAACGCATAAGCATAAAAAACAAGAAAAAGTGGGAAAGAATAATTTGTGTTCTACCGAGAATTTTTTTTTGTGCAACTATGAACGAATAATATATATGTATATTCATTTTGAATTTCTTTTACCTTCTTCTTTTTCTTATCGTTAACCTCGGTCACATTAGCTTTAGATTACCCCCCTACATAAAACACACATCAGTACTGAGAGTACGGTAGATTTTATTTATTTATTTATTTACACCACCACCAACACAGTCAACTTTTTAATAATGGAGGACAAAAAACGAGACTCCCCCACTGCAGAGTTTCACAAGGCTCCCTGCCTCTCCTTCATTCAAAAGTTATGGACCGCCGATACTCTCGCGATGTTTCACCACCCTGTTAGCGCCACCGAACTACCAGACTACTACGACGTCATTAAGAACCCCATGGACCTCTCCACCATTAAGCAAAAGATTGAAAAGGGAGAGTACAGGACCGACGCGGATGTGGAGGCGGATGTGGCACTGATGATAGCGAACGCCCTCGAATACAATGAAAAACACTCTCCCTGGTATGACCAGGCGAAAAAAATGAGAAGCACTTATGTGTCGTTAGCGAAGCAGAGCGGGATGGCGGTGGAGGAGGACACCTCCTTCATTCCCAAGAAAAAGTTTAAGGATGATGAACGCACACTGAAGGAGGCAGAGGCGAAACACAAGGAGGACTTTCAAGAAGTGATGGGGGAGCTTAAAAAAGAGTCGGAAGTGTCGTTGGAGGAACTTAGAGCTCGGTACGCCCGCAAGGATAACGGAGAGGAAGACGACGACGACGAAGAGGAGGATGAAGACGAAGAGGAGGTCGATGAAGAGGTTAGTGGGGATGACGACTCGGATGAAGAAGACGACTCGGATGATGACAGCGATTCGGAATCGTCTTAACATCCGTCTCAGCAGTCTGTGTTAAAGTATCGTCTAACCAATATTCTCTCTTATTGTGATTATTACTGCTGAAAATACTTCTCAAACACAAATAAAAAAAAAAATATGCTCTACCTTCTTTTTCACTCCAATATTCTCCCTCCCCCTTTTAATCTTGTTGCTTTTTTTTTTTCTGCTCGTAACCATAGTATTTGAGTAACAGAATTAATAAAAAAAATAAAAATAAAGAAAAAACACCAAAGGATTCCATGATATTCCTCCAGTACTACTCCCTAGCCCTTGTGGCGATAGACGCCTATGAGCTCTACTCCCTCTACACTGCAGAGACCGTATCGCTCTCGGAGGGCACTGTGTGGTTTGACCTCTTTGCAGACACCCCTGTCTCCGTTCTCCTCTACACCTTTGGGATCGCCATCTTTATACTCTCCCGGTTAGCGGTGGTGTTACAGCCCGTAAACCGGTGGGCTATTCTCCACAACGTGTGTGCCGAGTTCGTTCGACTAGTGCTGTTCTCGTATCTCTTTACGGTGAACCGTGCAGCGTCCTCCATCAACACCATGTTGCTGACCTTTATGGGATGTAATGTGGTCTTGTACAGTAGAAATTACTACACTACGAAATTGTATTTAGAGGGTAATCTGGAGAGCTAAACTATTACAACTACTACTGTGGTGGTGATGGTGGTTTGTAGAAGGAAAAGGGGGGAGGGGGGGGGGACCCTTCTCTTGGGAGGGGGGTGCAAGTGTTATTACTACTATTACTGTTATTGTGCGAAGCGCAGTCACACCTCTTTGCTTTTTTTTTTTTTGGCGTTGTTGTGGACTATTTCTCCAAAATTACCTGTTTTTTGTTTTCTGTCCGTGTTGTTGTTGTTTTTAGCTTGGCTACTCTCTCGATTTCTACTCTTCCCTCTCATTCTTTTTCACCATACGTTAGTCTTCTTTTTTCTCCTTACTCTCTATCGAAAGAATTCTATAATATCTTTTTTTTTCTTAACTTGCTTATTTATATACCACATTTTTATTATTAAAAAAAAATAAAAATGCAACGCTTTTCCCGTCTCGCTCAACCGAAGGCCACGTCCCTCGTCCAGCGCCGCTTCTTCAACATCCATGAATTCCAGTCGAAGCGCATTCTCAAGGATAACGGAGGTAAGGTGGAGTTCGGTATTGCCTGCAAGACCATTGAGGAGGTGGAGGCGGCGTGCAACAGCATCAAGACCCCTCAGAAAGTAGTCAAATCCCAAATTCTCGCCGGCGGTCGCGGTAAGGGTCACTTCAAGGATGGCTTCCAGGGCGGTGTCAAGGTGTGCGCGGATGCGAAGGAGGCGGTGGAGGTTGCCAAGAAGATGCTAGGCAACACTCTCATCACCAAGCAGACCGGTCCCAAGGGTCAGGTGGTTAACACCCTCTACATCACCGAGGCGGTGGCCGGTATCAAGAGAGAGCTGTACGTCTCCCTCATCCTCGACCGAAAGACTGCGTCTCCCATCTTCATTGGCAGCGCGGAGGGCGGTATGGGCATTGAGGAGCTCGCCAAGACCAACCCCGAAAAGATCAAGACGATGAAGGTGAACATCTCCGAGGGAATCGACAACGACGCGTGTGTGGCCTACGCGAAGGAGCTCGGCTTCACCGGTGACTCTGCCGAGAAGGCGGCCAACCAGTTCAAGGTGCTCTACAACATTGGCAAGTCCAAGGACTGCACGATGGTAGAGATCAACCCCTTCATAGAGCTGGAGAACGGAGACGTGATGGAGATCGATGCCAAGCTCAGTTTCGACGACAACGCCGCCTTCCGCCAGAAGGAAATCTTCGCCCTCGCCGATGATACCCAGATCGATGAGAAGGAGGTGCTCGCCAAGAAGTACGACCTCAACTACATTGCTCTGGACGGCAATGTGGGCTGCCTCGTGAACGGTGCTGGTCTCGCGATGGCGACCATGGACCTTATCTCCCTTCACGGCGGTAAACCGGCCAACTTTCTCGATGTCGGTGGCAGCGCCGAGGAGAAGCAAATCGTGGCCGCCTTCCGTATCATCACCGGGGATAAGAACGTGAAGAGCATTCTCGTCAACATCTTTGGTGGTATCATGCACTGTGATGTGATCGCGAAGGGGGTGGTGAACGCCGCCCGCACGTTGGAGTCCAAGGTGCCCATTGTCGTCCGTCTCAGTGGCACCAACGAGGAGGAGGGAAAGAAGATTATCGCGGAAAGTGGAATGGACGTGCACACTGCCGAGGACTTTGAGTCCGCCGCTAAACTCGCGGTCGAACTCGCAACGAAGGGCAAGTAAGCAAAGTAAATATATGGATAATAATAACAAATAATAATAATAACGAGCAGAAAGGATGAAAAAATAATAATAAAAAAAAAAGAAAAAGTGGTAATTTATTACGAATCGTAATATTAACTATAATAAAGCGAAGATATTATTTAGGAGTGTGTGGTGGGAAGCGGATTGGAGGAGTGAGATATACTTACAGGCACAGTGATGGACTCGACACTTCAGTCTCACACGAACGAGCTGATTTCTCTCTTTCTTCTCTCTCCCTCCTCCTATACTCTTCTTCGTTGTTGCTGTTTTGTGGTTTCAACCAAAAGAATCGCATATAAAATAATTAAATAATAAAAAAAAATCGAAAAAGGGAGATGATGAATACGACCTCTGACAGATATGCTCTTTTTTTTTCCTTTTAGTGAAGTTCAGTCTGTTCGCTCTGGTCCACCACAAAGAAAAATAAATTTAAAAAAAAAAAGAATTAATAAAAAATTCTAATCTCTCTCCAACTTCCTGTTGTTGTTGTTGTTGTTTTGTTATTATTGATATTATCGATATTATCGTTGAAAAGTCGTCGTATATATCATTATTTATTTATTTTTCTTGCGTTTATATTTAAAGAAGTGATACGAAGAAGTAAAAAAAATGAAAGAAAATTCGTATCGTAAGTGTGAATTCTCGAAAGGAATATTAAAATAAGTAAAAAAAAAAATGTTACTTTATGAGTTGCACAACTCTTCTTATTATCAAAGCAAAACAAAGTCTAAAGAATATATATAAAAAGAAAACAAAAAAAAATATCATGTTTTTATTTATTTCTATTTCACTACAGAAGCAGAGGAGGAAAAAAAAAAAAAAGGAAATGTTTTTTTATATATATCTTTCTTTCTTTTTTGATACTCTCTCTCTCTCTTGTAATTCGATATTTCAAAATATATGTACGTGTGTATATAAATTAGGTAGGAAAGCGGTAAAGTGTCTTGCTGAAAGACCATCTCTTATTTATTAAAATTACTCTCCTCCCCCCCCCCCCATATTTTTTTTTTTTTACGTAAAACGAAAAGAAAAAGGAAAAATTTAAAGAATACTTATTCTTCTATTTACTAGCAATACATACATAAACATATAATAATAATTATTATAATATTATAATAATATATACATGACTGACGCGGAGGAATCAAGTGTGACAGAGGCGGTCCGCCAGTGCTTCTCTTTTCTGAGCCGGGAAGACTTTGAAGATGCACTGGTCCCTATTCAACACATTAAACAGAGAATAGGAGACGTCGCCGTACAGTGGGACAGCTCTAGTAATAATAGTAATATTCGTATTGGGGCCTCTGATGCTGACCTCTACTGGAAGCGACAGTCTCGCTCGGCCATCTGGGCCGCACTGTGTGGGAGAGAGGACAGTAAAGACTCATCATCACCACAACCGTCCCTTCTGGTGTATTTACAGACGGTACGAGATAGAGTGTGTCTGACGGACGATGGGACAGAGGCGAAGGCACTCAAGGCGAGCTGTGAGGTCCTGTTGGACGCCGTAGTGCTCATGGGTCTACGAGAGCTCCCACGAGGGCCCCTATTGCAGCTAAAAGACACGGTATGGAAGACGTTTGTGACACTGAATCAAGTCGATCGGCGCGGTGGGGTACGCACGACGTGTCTCTCCATTCTGCTTCGCATGGTACGGTGGTTTGGACCGGGCGGAGGACAGAGCAACGACGACGACATCCATGACGAAGGAGAGGAAAAGAATGGGGGGGCCGCTCCAAAGGTCCAGTTAACCGAGAAGGACGTCAATGCGGTGGAGGTGATGAAACACTGTATGACTCTCTCGGAGCGACGTAGCGAGTCGATGGTGGGGGCGAAGGCCGTCGCGCTTCAGCTCCTCGGCGCCCTGAGTCTCTCCTACGCCGCCCAGGAAAAGGTGTCGGCGCTGTTTCCCAAAGTGTTCACTACCTTCCTCACCGTCTCCAAGAAGCTGACGGAGAGTTTAAACCAGACCTTGGGGGAGGGATTTTTCCTCGGACTTCGGGACTTTTTACAGGTCTACTTGCTACAGTTTAGCGAGCCAAAAGATCAACCTCATATCGTAACGATTCATCGAATGATCATCAACGCCTTCGCCGGCGTGTGCGGGTTCGGTCAAGCCGCCTATGAAAGTAGCGGGTCGCACCATTACAAATTTGTAAAAGCTGCCTTGTCCTTTTTTCGCTTCCACGCGGAAAGTACGTTGGTGGAGTGTGTGGTGAGTGACGCGGTTCGCTATTTGGAGCTGTTTAAAAAGTTGTGGACGCACAAGAATGTGGAGGTGCACCGTGGCGCCTACCCCGCCGCCGTCAGTTACTTCAGGGCGATCGCTCGACAGGCGGAGGGGGTAGACGACGGATTGAAGAGTGTGTTGGAGTCGGTAGAGGCGATGTTGCCTCAGGTCAATCCGAAAAGAGAAGAGTTAATGTTTGCCATCGTGGCCTACGGATACATGGCGAGGCCTATACGACGACTGTTTGGCGAGGACTCGATTAAAAGGTCTTTTGGGCTCCTTTCGAATCGATGTGAAACCCTCTTGTCCTCTTTTTCCACGGAAAAGGAAGACATTATTCGTCTCCTTCCTCCGGTTATTAACGCCTTTGCCTTTTTCATTCTCGAACTCGACACCATCCCCACCGTCGGGATCGAAACCGTCCGTGTGTTACTGGAGCACACCATACGACTCTACGCGGGGGACCACTACTTTGAAAAGATCCGCCTTGTCACTACGCCAGCGCTCTTGCGGCTGTTCACCTCGCTTCGTCGTCACGCCTCCTCCGGTGCCCTTCTCTCCCTCTTCTGTGTTCGACTCCTTCAAGTGGTGACGGGGTGTGGGACGGATTCGGTGGCTGGAGAGGGGCCCATGGAGGGGGAGCCCCTCGATGAGGACGATCCAGACGCGCCAATCGTACGTCACCCCGGCACCCCCGCTGACCGAGTCCGTCTCTACGCGGAGCTGATACGGCGGCTGCAAGGGCGGCGGTGCTGCGTCGGTCTGCGGACTGGGACTACCTGTGGGACCTCTCCGAGGTACGCCTCACTAGGGAGCAGTTAAGGGTCGAGGTCCAGCAGGCCACCCTCACACTCCTCCTACAGCTCGACTTGGGGGTAAAAGATAACAAGGAGGACACAGGCACCACCACCACTGTGTCTCTCAGTCGGATACTAGGGGCTGAGGAGACAGACTTTTCTCCGAGGAATGCAGAACACTACGACTATTTTTTGCGACTTGTGGAGTTCTACGCGGATATTGCTTCTGTGCTGTGGAAAAGGCGGCAAACAACGGAAAAGGACGGCGATGGTGCCACTGGAGAAGATTATGGGACAGCGCTACGACTACAAGAGTGGGGAACCACTCTGATCAACTTTACACAAACCCACGGTTACGTGTCGGGTTTCTTTCGTCTACTGTATACCACACTGGAACAGTTTACTCCCCACAGAGAGGGGGACTACTCCTCCTCCTCTTTTCCCTTCCGAGATGCGTTTCTAACCGAGCTCTCTGGCTGTCTGGAGGTGTGTCGCCACCGTCTGTACCTTTACAGTGGAGAACTGCTCTACCAGTGTAGTATGTTGGTTTTGGTCGCGTCCGACGTCATCCTAACCGCAGCCTACCCCTCCACAGTTTCCCTTCCTGCGTTAACCATTGCCTTTAAAGAGGTATTCTCGGCCGAAGTGACGGTGGAAGAGCTCTTTCGTGAGTCGTGGGTCGAAAAGAATAAGACGACGGCGATGGGGGTCTTGGAACGACGGATTCGGGCCCAGCCAGAGTGGGCGTCAGAAGTGATTCCGCACCTACTTCAGGCCAGACTCGTCCATCAGAAAACTGGCATCGTGAGTCGCCTTCTGCGGCTGTCGAGTCAATATGGGATCCTCATAGCGGAGGCGATACGATACCGGAAGAAACTCGCTGGACCGGAAGGGGCGTCTTCAACGGCTTTGTACTCTCACCTGGAGGCCCACGACCCCATCTGCAAGCTCGACCTTCCCTTCTCCAGCGTCGTGCTCCCGTTCCCTCTGTACGAGTTGCTGGACCCGGTGATAGACCTCTGCTTGAATGGGGAGGGAAAGGTCTCGGTCACCGCGGGGGAGCTGTTTCACTTAATGGTGATCTGGACCATCGCGAAACCACCCCTGCACGCATGGTTAGAGAAGCTGATCCCCACCGTCGTCCACCTCGCCTCCCGTCCCTCCCTTGGTATCACCCAGGAACTGTTTCATGACGTACTGATGCAGTCGAGCCACCACTTTGCGGTCCTAAAGGGCGGCGAGGAGCACTTCTCCAAAGCGCTGTACCACACCCTGCAGGATAAGGAGGCGAACGCGCGTCGCACCTCGGCGGAAGCGCTGGTGGAGTACTTGATCCTATGTCGACCCGGGGAGGAGGGAGGCACCTCCAGGGTGCAAAGGGTGATCCAGCGACTGCGAGCCCTTTTCATTTCAGACTCCCCGTGGGCACGTATTGGGGCCTCCACCGCTATCCAACTGGCCCTCACCGCCTACGTGGAGGGTCGACTACATTGTGAAAGGACGGAAGTGGGAAAACTGCTTCAGACTGTTCTGCAGTGCCTGCAGGTCACCTACCAATCCAACCCCAAAGACGAGCTCGGTATCTTGGAGGAACTGATGGGCGCCATCCGAACATTTTTGGTCATATTGAAAGATGGCGCGGTGGGGTTTCTTTCTGAAGAAGAAAAACCACCACTTGTTCAGTTCCTACTACGGCATGCGGTTTGCGTGGCGGGGGTGTCGTGGGGCTACACGGCTGACCTTCTCACCCTTCTCGAGCGGGTCGTTTCTTCTTCTTCTTTGAAATCGGAGGGGACAGGACAACCAGGGGGTCGTATGGCGCACTGGATGATGCAGCACGCCTCCTACTTGGAGGAGGAGTGTACCCACCACCTCCAGCAGGCCCCTAATACCACTCTGGAGAGTCTGCAACACTTTGTAGTCCTGTACACTACGCTGGGGAAAAAGGGTTGGCTCCCGCGTGGATCCAGTAGCACAGTAAAAGCGTCGGGTGTGAAGCGAGAAAGAAATGAAGCAGAAGAAAAGAAAGTGGCGGAGGAAAGGTATTTATTGTTCGACACCGTGGTGAACGCGGTCGTAAAACAGGTTGAACTCTACGTGGAAAGTGACTTCTTCAAGGAGTACTGGAAGACAGACTCGTTACTTCGAAAAGTGGGACAGTGGAGCTCGGTGCTTCTCTACTTTTTTCGCACCTTTTCCGTCCATGAATCCGAAAAGCATTACATCCAATCCACATTATTGACCCCTTCGCTGTGCCGACTAGTCACCGCTGGGGTGCTCTCTTTTACGCCTGTCGGTGTAGCCCCCTCTTTCTGCCACCAAGACACTCTGAGGGTAGAGGCACCGAATGTGGCGCTTCTGGAGACTGTCAGGGACCTTATTCACAACAACGGAGTCTCCTGGCAAAACCAAAACACCACAAAAGATTACTTTCTTGAATCTCTGAAACAAAGTGTCCCTGCGTTTTTAAAAGCGTCGTCACCCACTGAGGCGTTACAGCGGTACTGGGGAAATCCCTTCGTAGTGACCCGACAGGTGGTGGCGTCAAGTGTTCTGGTCCGTGTTCCATCGTTTTACGCCCCCGATGAAAACCTCTGGAGCGAAATTTCAGTAGTGAACGCTGATACCCTTCAGAAACTACTCTGTGAGGTGCTACTGAAAACCAACACCAACCCCCACTCCGTGGAGCTTCACCGGTCCCTACTGGTCCTACTGCTCGGTCTCGATTGGAAGGCATTTTCACGGCTGGTACAGTGTCTTTCCCTCCCTGTGGTCACGGCGGAGGACTCTACGGTGGTGGAGGTCGATGTGCCAGAGGCGGAGGAGAAGGAGCGTCAGAGAAGACAGACTCAACTACAGCAAGATCAGTACCAACGCCGTTTAGACTCCTTTTTTCAAGGGGTCCCCGTCGCCCTCCAGTCGATTCCATCTACCGCCGTAAGTGCATTACTGAAAGAGATATGCGGACAGCTAAAAGAAATGATCCAAACATTACTTTCCAGTAAAGAAGGGGGAGAGGAGGAAGAAGAAATCAGTGACAAAGAAGGAAATGATGCATATGCAGAATTACCCCCTCTTCAACGAGAAGCGAACTTGGAGGCACTGGAGAACAGCACCACCGCTAGCGCATTCCGATCCATCATCAAGGCACTTCTTGGGGGGTTGGAACGGACTTTACCGTTGCGTGAAACCGTATGTGAGTGTCTGAAGGATGTGCTGCTGAAGGAGTGCACCTCGATCGACTACGTTACCGCGTTCGTGCTGAAGACGGCGAATTGGTTACTTCAAGTCGACAACCGAGGAATCGCCCACTCCACCACCCTACACACTGTCCTTACAGAAATTCTCACCCAATCCATTGACGTCCGTCACTGGGAGAAGAAACCCCACCTGTTGCTAGTCAGTAAACGATCCACCTACCTTGTGAAACTCTCTTGCCAGGTGCTCTACACCGCCCTTCGCGATGGGTCGAGGTCCGTAACGGAAGAAGAAGAAACCACGCCGCCTGCCGCACTCACCGTTCTTGCCGATGTGGGGGCAAAAGGGATTAAAGCTATCGTCGATAATGAACTGCCTATCGACTGGAAGGAACTACCGAGTGAGTCGATTGAACGGGAGAACTATTTCACTGTCGTGAACGCCATCCTAACCGCCTCTCGTTCCATTCTTCCACGGTGCCCCGATTGTCTAGTGGCCCTGCTGCCACTACTGGGTATGACGGACCTCCCTCTGAATGACCGACTCACGCGAGTGCTGGATACCACGCTGAAGCGAATGGGAGAGCGGCAGCTGCTGGGACTGTGCGAGACGTGTGTGCAGCTACAGCAGTCCCCACTGCCTCCGTCGGTGTGGTGGGCCGCCACGTACCGAGTTTCCCTCCCCGTCATACGATCTCTTTCGTCGGAGGCACGCGTACAGTTTTTTGCCCAACATGTGAAAAGTTGGGTGCAATGCGTCAGCGCGGAGCACACCAGTTTAAATCAACAAGTAAACGCCTACGTGCTGCTGGAGTCCATGTATCGACTAGTAGACAGTGCCATTCTAAAGACCACTATCAATGACGCGTTTACCGAAAAGAAGGACTCGGAAGGGAAGGAACTCACGGTGAAGTTGATTCAACTTTGCTCCAAGGCACGAACTGCGCGTCCGACAGAGAGCAGTGAAGAGGTAGTATCCCTTCGTCAAGCAGCCTTTCGCTGCCTTGCCACACTTCTCATGGCCACCCAAGGCCAAGAACCAGTCTTTGTTTCGCTTCTCCTAAGTCGATCCAAGAACCCCAACGCGCTCAACTACATTGTGAACTCCAAATGGCTGGAGGAAGACGGTGCACTTCCGCTGGAGACTAACTTTACGCGTGTACCAGAGGGAATGGCGAAGGACTCGAGCGACTGGGAGCTGCGGTACCGACACCGACTGCAACAGCGACAGAAAGAGTTCGCTGCGCTCGCGGAGGAGGTGGATGAAGTTGAACCGCCCGTGTGGGACTCCTTTTCGCTACCACAGGAGGTCTCCATCGTCAGTCAAGTTTCCACCACGTCGGTCCTTTCTCAGTACACGCTACCGCCACCCCGCTCCTCTCCAGATAACGTCACTATTGAACTGGACAAGGTGTGGAGCAGCACCTGTATGGGCACCCTGCTCAGTCTGGTGGACTTCCTCATTGAAAGGTTCAGTGCGCCTGGGGTCGGGGAGCAGCACGCCCCTCTTTGGGTGAAGGAGATGGCATCGATACTGTCCTCCGGGAACGATCGCATTACCGTCAAGTTGGTTATAGTCCGGCTCCTCCTTCTCCGCGCCTCCTTCTTCCAGCGATACGCGGATCTGCTGGGGGAGAAGATGCTCTCGGTGGTAACGGACGAGGCCTTGGGGAATCGGGTGCACTACGTGGCGCGGGAGGTGTTGGTGCTGTTGATGAGCTGGATGGAGGAGGGACACTGGGAGGTCACTGCGCCTTCCGCCCAGAAAGGGGTCACCTTTCTGCTTCAAAATGGGGCTGACACCGCGTCTTCCACCAACACACGTCAGATCGTTAAGCACAACGCAGAGCTGTTTCGCGCTTTATACAGTCAAGTCAAGCCTCTTGTCTCCGTTTCGTGTACCGAGTTGAACCAACTAGTCGGGCAGGTGGGGGTGGCAAGGGAGAGCACTGTCGTCCAATACGGGTGTCAAGTCTGCGGTGTGCTGACGGACCAGGGCACCACCCTGGCGTCGACAGGGTCGTTGGAAGACGTTCGTCAGCTCTACCAGCACCTCACCGCACTTTTATCTCCACCCTCGACGGCCCAAGCAGCGTCCTCGTCGGCGGCGAAGGATCAAGCGCTTGCCGCTGCCGAAATCATCGCGATGGAACTCTCCCTGTTATCCTCCAGCGATGGAGAGGAACGAACCCAAGAGAAGGAACTAGAGACCACTCTGAGAACGAACGTCGCTGGTCAAATCACTCAAATGAAATCGGAAAAGGATACACTCGAGATACTTCGGATCATGGTGTCTCGTGATCCACTGCTCCTGGGAGAGTTCTCCCCCCACTGGCTCTTCGCTAACTATGCCAACCTTCCATCGGAGCGACAAACCATTGTATTAGATCTCATCGGCGCGGTGCCCACCTTGGCGGAGAAATTCTACAACGCCCTTCACACCCAGTTTGCAGGGGTGCTAGAGAACTATGCCGATATCGTCAAGGTGTACTTTTTTGAATTGATAACAAAACTGATTCCCCACTTGGAACCGGAAAATCTTTCAAGACTTCGCAGTGCTTTCTGGACCGAAAAGGTGTACGATAGTTTGAGGCAAAGTGAAGATGGAAAGGCGGCCTTTATTAAGAGTGTGACCTCTTACTTTCAAACAGAGGGAGTGAACCGAAAGGAGGTAGAGAATCAGGAACTATTGCGTCTTGTCACTCAGCAGGGACTGACGGATGGCTCCTCCTTTGTTCAAGACAAGGTGCTGGAGTATTTGGACAAGCACCACATGGGGCCTGACCTTAAGGACCGGTGGGGCCATCTGCTAGAAGAGGAAGATTATCACCAAACCCGAGAAAGTTGGCCCCGCCACGCCTCTATCCTTATCCTCTCTCTCCTCCCCAAAGAAGCTTCCTTTCGCCATCCACTGTTCAGTCCTTTAGCCAATGACGTCCTCTTCACTCCCAAAATCTTTTCCGTTACCACCCGGTCGTCACGTGGTGCCGCTGCTGGCTCCCTCCGCTCCCAGCGGTTCACGCCGCTCTTCTCTCAGTCCTTGTCTCGTTCCGTACCAGCGGTGATGGCGCCGGCGATACCCCAAACTTTCTACCCCTCCGCTAGTCAAGCGCGGGAAAGAGGGGCGATGCCACCTCCCACAAGCACGCTCCATCAGCAGAAGCAGCAACTAGTCCGCCGTTCTCAGGGCGGGTTCGCTGCCGGCCACTCCATCCCCAGCTCTCTCCTTGCACCCAGCGAGACCTCTCAGTTTACCTTTCACTCTACCCGATCGTTTAAACCGTCCTTGTCGGCTACGTCTCGATTAACCTTTACCAGGAAAACACCTCGGAACAACAGTGGTAGTGGTAGTGGGGAAGTAGATGAAGAAGTGGGGATGGAAGACACGACTATTCACCTCCCCAAGCGCATCAGAACGGAAGCGCCCTTGCCGCACTTGATGGCGAAATCCGTTCAAAAGAAGAAAGAACGACAGATCCAGGAGAAGGTACAATCCGAAGTGGCAAGCCGACAGTTTGTGGTGTTTCGGCAGTACAACGAGGGCGACATTCCGGATGTGCAAGTTTCGCTACAAGCCTTTGTGACCCCACTCCAAGCCCTCTGTCTCTTTGATTCAAGTATTGCATCCTTGGTGTGTCGTACACTACTCCGTGCTTCGTTTGACTGGCTGGAGCAGAGGGAAAGGGAGGACAGGAAGAACAGTAGTAGTGGTAGTGGCGGTGATAGCGCCCCGGAGGGACAAACGAATACGTTAACCATCTTGCGCGTGGATCACAACACACGAGAGCTGGTGCTGACGTTCCGAGAGACACTCCAGAAGGGTCTCCGTGTGTATACTGAAAACTGTCTACAGAAGCTGGCTTTCATCGAACCTCCAGTCTTTCCTCTCACGCTGGAGTACATGTTGAGGTTCCTACAGTGTAACAGTGCTGGTATTCGCATCACCGAAGCACAGCTGGTGGCGTTCGCCAAAGTGTTCATGGACAGTGGGGCCTCATTTCCCCAAGACTCTATCCTCCAGGCATCCGAGGCACTCGCGGAAGCGCTCAACCTAGAGAAACAAGACAGCATGACCTTCACCCAATGGATGTTACTGTCCTCCGCTCACGACGTACACGACTCGGGGCTGTCCATTGAAGCGGCACGGCACTGTCTGCCAGAGGATGGGGTTGCCGCCATCATCAAGGCAGAACAGGCAGCCCAGTCCGGCTCCCTCACTACCGCCGAGACCGTCTTGGACGCGTGGGTGAGGGCGCACCCGGTCGCCTCGCTGTCTCCCTATACACAGGAAGAGGCCAAAAGGATACACAAATTTATGCGACGAGAACGACTTCGAGCCTCTGTGGCATTGCTCCACTGGACAGACACGTGGGAAGCGGTGGAAGGCACCCCGACGTCCCCCTTCTATGTCCCTGCTGCCCTTCGCTGTGGGGGCGACGGCGACACACGCGATCACCTGATGGAGATGCTCTCTGCTCCCTCGGCACTGCATGCCTTTGAACGGGGAGGACTACTCTTGGAACAAGGGGACGCGAGCACTATCCTTTCGCTGGCGGAGTCCTCTCTGCAACGACTCTTTCGTACAAGACCACCCACCAGTGAAGGGGTCGAGTGGCAGTACCAGCAGGCCTACCGGCTCTTTTCACTGCTCCGCTGCGGCGAGGTACTGCAGCAGATCCAGAATGAAACCCCCAATGCCGTAGAGACGCTACGACACACTTTTCTCAACGCCTCGCAGGATCGACCGCTGCGCTTCTCCCTCCCTCCACGTCTACTAGACGAGGTGCTGTGGCTGCAACAAAACTTGGGGGAGGCGGTAGGAAAGAACACCAAAGTGGCGGGGGAGTGGGTGGTGCCTCTGCGGGACCAACTATCTCAACTCCAGGTGGACACCCTGTGCTACCACGGTGAACACCTACTCGGCACCACCACCGGTCACGGCAGTCTAGAGTCACTTCTGATGACGACCAAGAATAGGGTGAAGCAGTACCTCAAGAAGGAGGAGAGGGCGCTACTCGACCTCCTCACCCTGACGGCCCGCGAGAGAATGTATAGTGGACTCTTCAACATTCCCTGGGGGAATACCTCCACCGACGTCCTACCTAAAATCGTCAAAGGATTGGCGGCGTACATCCCCAAAATGAATCCTGTGGATGCCCTAAAAGTGGAGTTGGACTACGCCTACTGCTCCGTATGGGTGGCGGCGTGCACTAACCCACACAAGGGAGGGGTGTACGCGCAGTGTACGAGTGAAATAACGCAGCTAGAAACTAACCTCACCCAGGAGGACGCCATAGTTCCATTTCTCGATCTACTCGATCACTTACTCACCGACTGTGACGACGCCGCCTTGTGGCTGACGTTTGTCCGTACGCTCGGACGCGCCCTTCGGATCCACGGCACCACCCCACTCCTCGCCAATCGACAGCAGGAGAACAAGATCACCCCGATTTACTGTGTACCGCGGTTTTTGCAACTTTTCTCGTCCTCCTCGGTGGACAGAACGTCTCTTCAGACGCCACCGTGGGTAGCCGCTCTGGAGGAATTGCTGACACTCCCGGCGGTGGTGTGGCGGCCGTGGACCTCCTCCATCCTTTCTTGCCTTATCCAGTCCGCACACCCCTTCGTCGCCCGACTGCTCCACCAGCTCCTGTTACACTACTCACAGACAGTATACTACCCCTACTCCTGCGTCAAGTTGGAACTACGCCGACTTCGGGAAAACAACCACCACAACGCCGAACTACTTTCTACGTTGGAAACCATGGATCAGTTTATTAAAACAAGTCCACGACTCCGACGCGTGCGTCTACTGGTAAAGGAGCTTTCAAGGCTCTGCGACCCTGCCGTGCTGTTTGAACTGCAACTGAAAAAAGTGGTATCCCATCTAAAAAACGTAGAAGGCGGTACCGACGACAGCTCCTTTCATCGTGCCTGCGCCATGGACGCGTACCAACGGTGTAAAGACATGTTTGATCCCACGCACACACTTGACGAAGAAAAGGTCACTCATAGTTTTGCGAAACGTCTTACAGAATCGAAACTGCTGGAGCGCTTTCTGGGTCCGGACGGACAACTGGCGAATCTCAATGAACTTACGACGAAGTATGGCGAGTGGAAAAAGGAAAATCAGTCCAGTGGGGCGACAGAGGGGAGGGAGGCAGTGGCGCACTACTCTGTAAAGCTCGAACAAGTCCTATCCCCCTCGCTGGTCGATGCAGAAGAACTCCCACAGCTGCCACAACAGCCACTTCTTCTCTTGAATCAGTCTCACGCCGAGGAATCCGTTATCCTTACTGGAGTAGACCCCGTCATGACCGTCATGCGCTCCCTGGAGAAGCCAAAGCGCCTCACCCTCTACTCGACTCAACACGAGAACCGCATGCTGCTCAAGTGCAACGAGGATCTTCGGTTAGATCAGCGAATACAAGACGTATTCCACCTCAGCAACACGCTGTTGCAGCGAGGGAGCGCCTCCGCCCACCTGTACATCCGCACCTACTCTGTGATTCCACTCTCGGATAGTGTAGGGCTGATTGAGTGGGTACCGGACACCACCACCCTCCACGATCTTATTGCCAAGCCACTCTACCGACAATCGGGGCTCACCCCGCAGAACCACCCCGCTCTTATAGAGTACCGACAGCGGCAAGCGAAGCAGATGACCTCTGGGTCCACCACTGGCTACACCAAGGACCCCGATGATAACGGTCAGTACACTCAGTGGTTCGAACAACTCACACAGGCGATACCCCCACACTATCTTTCCTCCTCCCTGCAGGGAATAGGGCCTGGGTTAAGAGAGTACTATCACATTCGCAAGCGGTTCATCGAGACCCACGCCACCTTCTCCCTCGTTTCCTACCTCTTCGGAATCGGCGACCGACACCTCTCCAACTGTCTCGTGGATTTAAAAACCGGCGATGCGGTGAGTATTGACTTTGGTCATGCCTTTGGTTCCGCCACGGCCATCCTCCCCGTACCCGAGCTCGTCCCTTTCCGACTGAGTCCACAGATGAGAGCGGTACAAGGGGTGCTAGGCGACCGGGTGACCGCCCTCCCTATGACGAACGTACTTCACGCCTTACGACAGCACCGTGGGGTGATACTCTCCATCACCACCGCCTTCGCCTCGGAGCCGCTCTCCCACTGGCGGCCCAAGCAAATTACCCCTATGGTGATGATGGACTCGGTGAAGGAAAAGTTAAACTTGGAAAACCCGCGCGAGTTGATGTACCGCTTGGCCTCCACGAATCCCTTTATGAAACGGGCACAGCAGCTGAAAGGCATCCGAAAGGTACTCTTTGACGGAGCGGCGACGACACCCTCTCGGGAGGAGAGTGAGGAGAGTTTTGTAGAAAGTCTCATTGACATGGCAACAGACGGAAACTTGGTGGGTCGTATTTATGTTGGATGGATGCCGATTTTTTGATCCTCAAGGCATAGAGAGAGAGAGAGAGGGTGGGTATTAATATTATTATTATGTATGAAGTTTTCTCCAGCTGGAATGTCAAGACATTTAGCTCTTCAAAAACGGTAATACTATACAATTCTCGCTGCTCTTTTTTGACTAATTCTCATTTTCCTTTGGTTTCATTATTTTTCCTTTTTTTTTTTCTTTAAAAAAAAAATTATCGTTGTCGCTGGTATTATGCACTATTGGTTTAGATAACTTTCCTTCGCATTGAATTCTCTCCTTTTTTTATTTTTATCCTCTACTGTCCCAACCCACTACATTACAAATAGTTGTTTAAACAGAAAAATAGGAACAATAATAAATAAATAAATAATATGGAAGGGTTAGTATATCATGTACAGGCTACTGGGTTGATAAGTCGTAGGCAACTACCGTTCCTTCTTCAACTCATACCGCTCCTACTCTTCTGGAATGCGCAGATGTTCTTTGTACGAGGGGTGCTGTGCTTCGTCGCGGTACTCGGTTCACTTCAAATATATAGTATGACACTCAACTTTTTTCTTCTCTTGGAAGGGTTCATCTGCCGCGTCTTTTGTCGGAGGGAACTGTTTCAAAGTTGGCTGTTCGCCGTACGGTCACGTCTGTCTCTGACGGTGGCCATGTTCGCACTTGAAATGGTGCTCTTCACCGGCTCTGAGCCACTTCGTTGGTTTTACTCCTGCGTGCTGCATTGTATGATGACATCGATGATCGACTACGGGGTGCGATGGGAGGGCTCCGACTGGAATCGTCTCAACGGCTTCGGTCGTCTGCTGCTGTGCCTGTGGTTCCTCTCTCTGGTTGTGTGCAACGCACTCGCCTGGTCCTTCCTGGCGACGGCGGAGGTGAAGTCGAACACCGACACCCTTCGTGCCTGGTTTATTCTTATCGTGCTGTCGGTGAAGCGGACGATGGAGTCCTTGCAGCTCTTCGCGCTGGTGACTTTAAAAACCTTTGGAGCGACGGCAGCGGCGGGATCGACGCCTTGGTATAGTCCCGATAGTCTCAATTTTAGAATCGGCGTCTCTGTGCTCGCGGCGATCTTTACCGCCGTTGGGTCCTGGGAGTACACCCCCAGCACCTCCTCCTTCTTTTACCAGTTTGCTATCCTTCGCTACATTCTAGAAGCCGGTCGCCGTATGCGGGCGCTAAAACGGTTTAATCGTCTGTTGGAGAACATT
Source organism: Angomonas ambiguus (assembly GCA_019695575.1). NCBI lineage: Eukaryota > Euglenozoa > Kinetoplastea > Trypanosomatida > Trypanosomatidae > Angomonas > Angomonas ambiguus. Next base: position 61,817 of record JADNSB010000043.1, on the reverse strand, counting down.
GAGGATGGGGAAGGGGTGGAGGGGGACCAGTGCCCCATCTGCCTTGAGGAGTTCGAACGTCGGACCAAAGTAAAACGGCTGACGTGCGGTCATACTTTTCACTCGGACTGTCTACGGAGTTGGTTGAACCGCAATTGGAGCTGTCCAGTGTGCCGCCGCCGGTCGGCCCGTCAACCCACCCGTGATGACGCCCACTCCTTGCAGATTCACTTCACCGCCGTTCGCTCCCCTGCCTCCATGCGGTACCGCAGCCCCTCCCCCACAGGGCGGCGTGCTCCTCCCCCTTCCCTTCCGGAGGAGGACAGGCCCCGTGGACATCCAAGTTCCCCTTTCCGCACGCAGGGCAGCAGGGCGGTGCCTCCCTCCACCCACACCACTGGTGCCCATTCGGTTCCAATGACTTTACCACAAGGCCTTCACCAGTCAGGGGCGACGATGACTGGATTTGTACAGCCGCTAGTGCCGCGGATGGGGATGGCACCACCACACGCCTCCCCCTCTCCCTCTTCTACCGCCTCTACGCTCTATGAACGCGTACAAGAGATTGACCGACAGCTCGCCCTCCTGCGGCAACGAAGACAGTCCTCTCCGTCCACACCAAGAAGGGCAACGACGGCGGCGGTGGAAGATGATATCTTCACCGATACCCCGCTCACCACCGCCCCCGCCCCTTCCCTGAATCAACCCAGAAGACGGAGAGTCCATCCCAATAATAATAATAATAATAATAATAACATTAGTGGTCACGACGAAGGGATTTTACTTCAAAGAAGAAAGCGAAATAGAGACGCGAAAGGTCCTCGGGGGGAGGACGGCGATAGGGATAATATCATCCATAACAGAAGTCAAAAGAAAAGTAAAGAGGAATAAAAGTGTATCGCAAAGATGGGTAAATTAACGCCCATCTTGTATATTCCTTTTTTTATTTTTTTCTTATTGGTTTGAAAACGATTTTTTTTTATTATTTATTATTATTATTACTATTTTTCTGCTATCATTTGTTCCACAACGAAATACAATCAAATAAAATAAAAAAATAATAAGAATAATAATAATAATAATAATAAAAAGAAGGTAACTACTATCTCAAAAGAAACATTACACATACATATATATATATATATATACAAAAATGCACGGGTGTTAGGGGTGCTGATATCAGATCAGATTGGAGACCATTAGGGTAAACTATGCAATTTATAAGTGTTTATTATTATTAGTTTCTTAAAATTTAAAAAAGAAAAAAAAAAGAGCATTTCTCTGTTGATTTCGCCTCTATCAGAGGCGGTTAATTGGAAAACACTTGTAATTCTCTCTTTACCTCTCCTTTTTTTTTCTTTCTATTCTTATAGTGGCAGAGGCACATCTACACTTTATAAGTTAAATAAAATAGAATAAATAAAAATGCTCCGTCACTCCAAGCAAGACGTTCTCATGTGCCGTCGTCGGTGTGGGACCGCGATTGGGTATGTGTGTGCCCAACACGAAGGCCGCTGTGTGATCTGCGATATCCAACTGGAGGAGATTGTCCCGTCGATGCGAGAGGTGCACCTCTGCGATGACTGTGGGCTGGTAGGCGAGGGAGAGGAGTACTGCGTCATGTGTGGAGGGAGCCGTGTGTCGGAAATAGCGTACTACTGCTCTTACTGTGTAGCGCTGGGGAAGGAGAGCGATGGGTGTCCTAGAGTACAGGATAAGACAAGACAGCAACGATTAGCGGCTCTACGGGCGACGGCGGCGCAGTAAGAATGAACACACACACACACACACACACAGTGATGCATTGATATATATCTATACTATTATTATTATTCCTGTAACTACTGTTACCACCCTTGTAGAACTACTACTACTTACAATTGGCTCATTTAGGTTCCTTCTTTATTTTATTTACTTCCTTTTCTTTTCTCCATCTCTCTTTAGTTAGTAATAGAATTAGAAAAAAAAACGGTAGTAGAAGTTAGACTAACCTCTTTTTTCCTTCTAGTAGGTATCGTTTTTTTTTTTAAAAAAAAAATAGTAGTGAGTGAATACCCCTTCCCGATAGGTTCTCTCTCCCTCTCTCTCTCTCTCTCTTTGAATTCCATGCGTCCTCTCCAGTCTCTCCGCTCGCCTCTGTGTAGGTCGATTACCGCGCGGATGGCATTTTCCACCACCACCACTAAGTTAGGTCTTGAACAGATGCAGGATGTCCCCACCTCCACCGACCGCCGCCCCACCGGTCTTCATCGCGGTCCTGGGAAACGGCAAACCTCCGAGAAGGAAACCGACAAGTACCACTTTATTAAAAAGTGGGACCTCCAGATGCAAGAGTCGTGGGATGACTTGGAGGCGTTTAAAGGACTTCCTAAACCAAAGTCGCAGTTCGGCAACGAGGCGACGGAGATTGTGTGGCCCTACGCGGTACTGATGGAACGGGTATTGAAGGTACACCCTTTCACGAAATCGATCTACGTCTACTACAGCCAACGGCAAATGACGCCAGGCGGAGCGGCCGCCGCGAAAGCCGCGCAGGCCTTTAGTCGAGAGTTTCTGATCCCTATTACCTTTCACAACTCTCAAGTGTACGTGGAGACGGAGATGCTCCTCGAGTACAGTGAGACGCCGTGGGTGGTGGTTCATTGCATGGACGGACGTCATCAACTCCTCCCAGTGAGGGTGGAGGATGAAACCCTTACCGCGACCCAGGCCGCCACACAGCTGTTGGATGAGGTGGTGAAGGTCTGCGAGAAGCTAGGCAGCGCGGTGGAGGACCCGAAGCAGATGACGGTGCTGCTGAACGAAAGGCCCCTGCAGAATCAGTACCTCCGTGTGAACTATCAGTGGTTCGGGGACACCCCTGAGGAGCGGATGAGTCACCTCGTACAGTGGGACTTTGACCCCGCCGAGATCGCTCCAAAGATGCGTCAACGCACGCGTCATGTATTGGATCGGATGAACTACGATGGTAACCTCCCTACGCATCAGTCGGTGGTGATCAACGCTCACCGAGAGGCACGTCGCCTGAGACACCCCAAGACGGTTGGGGGCCCCAAGTCCTTCTTTAACTCGGCGGGATCTAGAGCGAATGCACGCCACTCACGCTTCGGTAATAATAATAACACCAGTAAGTAAAAACAGAAAAAAGAAAAGAAAGAAAGCTACAAGCTGTCTACTCTGGACAGAAAAATGTGGTAATTGCAGCCAATAGTGAAACTAGTTACATCATTTTTATATATATACATATATATATTGACACACAAGTTTAAAAAAAAAAAATTAATGTATAATCATTTAGTATTAGTTAATTCGTTTGATGAGTAAGTATGTGTGTGTGTACTTAAGTCCTCACTTTTTTCCGTTTTTTCTTATTTTGCTCTTTTTTTTTTCTACTATATTTAAAAAAAGGAAAAACATGGACCCCTTAGGGACAGAAAACGATATCCTTCAGAACAAACCCAATCGGTGGAATTACCCAGAGGGAGGGGAGGACATAATAACCGGAACCGAAAGAGAAGAAGAAGATCAAGATCTCATGATGGCAGCCAAAGACAGAGTGCAGCGTGAGCAGAGTATTCAGAATGAGGCCCATCGTCAAGCACTCAGTGAGCTGGCGGGGGAGGTGTATACCGCCTGCTATAAGGAAACACTAGAAGTGGCTCGGAGGGAAAGGCGTGAAAAGTGGAAGTTAACGGATCCGTAAGAAAAAAAAGAAACGAAAGAAATATATTTGCATGCTGCTCTTTACAATAAAACTACTACTATTATAAAAAAATAAAAAAAATGAAGTTTATATTACTTTATGTATTGATGTTGCTGTTTTTGCTCTTGCGGATTAACTCCTTAATATTCAAACTTTTTTTTTCCGTTTAAACCAAAAGAGTAGCAATTATCATAATAATAGAAGCATCATTAACCAAAAACTGTCTGACGAGAATGTCCGGGCCCACTGTTAGCGGCTCCCCCTCCCCTGCCAGGGAGGACGGCTCCCCGGACTCTGCAAGAGTACTCCTCTACTCGGAGCCTGCCTCCTCCCTTCGAGGGAGGTGCTCTTCCCCTCGACACAACTACCAAACGATAAGCCACACACCCCACCACTCTCACCACCAGCACCAGCAGGAGGAAGAGGAGACAGCCTCCTCCCTCGCCTTCGGGTTCTCACCCGTCCTTCTCACTTGGAGAGATATCTTCTACCAAATCACTGTCCCCCATCCAGAAACGGGAAAAAACATCACACGTGCTCTTCTTCGAAAGGTTTCCGGCTTCGTCAAGAGTGGAGAGATGCTCGCGATTATGGGACCTACAGGGGCAGGGAAGACCACTTTGCTCGATCTCCTCGCCGGCCGCCTCTCCTGCCGCGGAGAGGTGGTGGAGGGGGAGATTAAGCTAAATGGGAAGTCGGTTCACCAGCACCCACGTCTGCTGCGACACCTGAGCGGTTATGTCCAGCAGGAAAATTTGTTTTATAGCTATCTCACCGTCGAGGAGACCATTCGGTTTGCGGTGACACTGCGGACCGACGCGGTGGTGGATAAGGGCCTGCTGCAGGAGCGGGTGGATCGGGTGTTGGAGCAACTGGGCATCGCGCACGTCCGGGACTGCAAGATTGGGAGTTCGCTGGTGAGGGGGATTAGTGGTGGGGAAAGGAAGCGGTGTGCGGTCGCGGTGGAGCTGGCCTCCCTGCCATCCATCTTGTTTCTAGATGAGCCGACCAGCGGGTTGGATACGTTCTCCGCGCTCAACCTGCTGGTGGTCCTTCGGTCGCTGGCCTCCGCAGGGATGGCGGTGATCTGCTCTATCCATCAGCCCCGCTCGGATATCTTTTACCTCTTTGATAAAATGCTGCTCCTCAGTAGTGCCGGGGAGGAGGCCTACTTCGGCTCCACCACCGGTGGTCCTATCTTCTTGGAACGACTAGGGGTGCCGCGTCCTCGGGGGTCCAACCCGGCTGACTATATGGTGGACAGCGTTTCGTTTTTGGCGTCAGAGGAGCAGCGACTTCTCTCCGCCGCCTACACACCCAGTCGCGCCCGGGGAAACAGCGAGGAGGCGGGCCTTTCACCTGTTTTTGTCATTCCCCCCTCTACACAGGGAGGGGACATCGCCGCCGCTTTTGAGGCGACCTGTTTATCAGAGGTGAAGGCGGCGATGGAGGAAGCGGAGGAAGCCTTCTATCGGAGCGGTGGAGCGGACGACGATGAAGCGTTCTTGCTGGAGCAGCAGTCTACAAAGTATCCGAGGGGGTTTTTCACCCAAGTAAGGATGATAATGGCTCGATGCTTCACCAACAAGCGACGAGACCCCCTGGCCACCTACGCCGCGGTGGGCGCCTCAATGCTGTTTGCCTTTCTGATCGGCTCCCTTTACTTCCAGATAGGTACAGGACAGGCCTCTCTTCGCGGTCGCATGGGGGTCCTCTTCTTCATCTTGATGAACACTACTTTTTCCTCTCTTGGGAGCTTGGAGGTGTTCCTCGCCGATAGAGCAATGTATGTGAGGGAGCGGCAGAGTGGTTTGTACAGCGCTTTGGCGTTTTTTATCGGAAAAACCGTTCAAGACATTCTATTTGGGGTCGTGGTGAACTCTATTTTTAACGTCATTGTCTATGCTATGGTGGGGTTACAGCCCTCTGTTCACAAGTTTCTCCTCTTCAATCTCACCTGTGTACTCGTCATGCTGAACAGCTACGCGCTCTGCTTATTAGTTTCCGTCCTCGCCAAGAACTACGCCGTCGCGAATATATTTGCCTCGCTCCTCCTTGTCCTCTACTTACTGCCCACCGGGGGGGTGTTGATCAACCTCAATGCCATCCCACTCCTCTGGCGGTGGATCAAATATGTGTCCTTTGTCCGGTACAGCTTTGCGGTGGTCGTGGTGAACGAACTGGAGGGACTCGTCTTTGACTGTCCCCATACATCCGTGATGCCGTGTGTACCGAGTGGATCGGTGTACCTCGCCAGTGAAGGGTTTCGACCAGAAGATCAGTGGTGGTTTGTTGGTTTCGTCGCCGCCAGTGTGGGGGTTTACCTACTTTTTACTTACCTCGCACTTCAGTTTCGACGTTTTAACTAGTGGAACAGCCCTTCTCTCCCCTTGCTTGTTGCGCGGGGAGTAGCTGGGGTGTGTTTCATAAAATAAATAAATAAAATAAAATAATTAATATCCGCATTGTATAGTAAGTCAAAAAAGAAAAAAAAAATGATGTATATAAAAAAAAACAAAAGCGTACTGACTGATTTACACTATTTTAAATGGATAAAACGATAGAAAAATGAATATTTTTTTATCTCACTCTTCCCTTTTTTTTTTTCTTGTATCTTTATTTTTAGCGAACTTAGTAAACTTTTTATATTTCAGAAACACACCCACCAAGTCTTTGAAGCGGAAAAAATGACAGAGCTAGGTACCACTAGAAAGCAGCGCCTCAAGAAACTCGGTATAGACTGCCCCGACCGCCTCGTGTGGAAATCCTGGGATGCAGGAGAAGAGCACGTAAAGAAAATCGTCATCAAGAATATGGACTCCAGGGCACAAACCATTTCTTATCAGCTCCCACACGCCAAAACTACTTTTATTATGGACTACCCCGAACCGGTTTCACTCAGTAGTGGTATGTCGTTAGAGATTGAGGTGCGGTTCTGCCCGACGGAGGTGGTGGAAATACACGATGCAATGGAGGTCACTGTAAAAGGGCGCGGGACATTCCTCGTTCATTTCGATTGCCTAACCCCTTACGCCAAGGTGAAGGCGCCACAGTCGGAGGACTTTGGATACGTGGCGGTGCTCACCAGCAAATCCAAAGTAGTGCCCATCAAAAACATTGGCACCGTGCCGTTAGACTACTACTGGGAAGTACCAGAGCCGTTTACCATCACCCCCTCGGAGGGGACGTTGCCGATAGGAGAGACCACAGAGCTGACGCTGACGTTCCGCCCCACCGATGCACAAGTCTGCATCGGCCAGGCCGTGTGTAAAATGTCCGACAATGAAGAGGTGATCACCGTGGTGCAATTTTCTGGAATTGGTAAATACCCTTTTATACGATTTCTAAAGGACACGGAGGAGATTATTGAGAAACCAGTCAACCGAAGAGCGGCGTTAGTCGAGCCAGTAGACCGCGTGACCTCTCTCATGAACTTTAACGAGGTGATGGTGGGAAAAACCGTAGTAAGCGAAGTCATTGTCGAGAACCCCTCACCGGTGGACGCCACCGTAACCGTCGCCATGCAGGAAAACAACCTCCCGAGTGCTTTTGAGGTTTCCCCGATGACAACGTTAGTCATTCCTAGTGGAGGTCAAAAGGAGTTCAAGGTCACCTTCAGGGCAAAGGACGCGGGTGCTATCCGTCACTCGGTGCTAGAGTGGAAGACCCTCGCGGGTAATACCCTTTACCTCGAGTCGAAAGGGGTGGTCGTCGGTCCACGGGTCAAGTGTTCCTCCAACAGTATTAGTTTCGGCGACGTCGACCTCGGCCGCCTTCCCTCGGAAAAGGAACGCACCAAATCGATTCAGCTAAAAAATGTGTCGGACGTGGCGGCGCACTATCAGTTTCTATCCACCTCCCCCGGTGCCATCTTTTCTCTTTCCCCGTGTGAGGGAGTGATACCCGCCAAGGGCAGTGTGGTGGTCAAGATTACGTTTCACCCTTCTCTCCCGATGAACTACCTCCGTCGTTTGTTTATTCTCGTCAAGGGGGCGAGTGATGCGTTGTTCGTCGATGTGTTTGGAACCGCCTACAATGCCGAATCCCGCCCACTTTCCTTTGGGGCGCCACAAGTGGAGGCGTTCTACATGCGCCTCGCGTCAGGTCTGGGTCAACGTACCCCAGAGGAACTAGAACGTATCGCCAACTCTGTCGAACGCGATATCGCCCCTAGCAACGAAGAGGAGCAGCAACTCCAAGACGCGTGGAGGGAAATCGAACTCCAAACCAACGCCGCTGAAACGTTAGAAAATAGGGTCAAGTGGGGTAAGAAGCGAAGGGGTCGGCTTAGTCTTAGAGAGGTGCTCCCTTACCCACCCAACCTGCTGCCCTTTACGGTAGAGAGCAAACCGTTGCATTTTAGTACAGTGGAGCCGGTGTCGCAGTCGATCGCCGTCTTCAACGGCACGCCTTGTTTTGCTGTAGCCGCTTTTACAGTCCCTGCCAATTCTCCTTTTATGGTCTCCCCGCAGCAACAAGAGGTGCCCCCTGGGGAGACGGTGCACTTTCAAGTATCGCTACGAAATCTCACCCCAACGTTTGACACCGCACAGCACATTGAATGTTACATAAACTACAAGCAAATGCGCTCCTTTCGTCTTGTGGACAAGAAATCCTTTACCCCACCGTACTGCTTTACGGTGCTGTGCTGTTTGGAGAACCACCATAATAATGCAGAGAGTAGTGGGGGCGCAGCGGCGGCCCGAAGCGGACCTAGCGAGGCGGCCAGCCTCGTCTCCTACGACACCTCGCTGGTGGTCTTTCCTGGCGCCAAAGTGGGCAATCCTAGTTTTCGAGTCGCGGCGATAGAAAATAAAAGCGACAAGGACTTCTTTTACGAGATGCGTAGTGTTAACATTGGCCAAGTCAGTGAAACGGTGTCGAAGAACGTGTATGTCAACCTCACCTACCAGGACGGCACCGTCAAGACCGTGGAGTACCCCGAAGATGGTTCTAGTGGAGAACGAAGCTCTGCGGTGTTTAGCTGCTACCCCTCCTCCGGCGTCGTTGCCGCCCAGTCCCAGACACTCACCCTCCTACAATTCCAACCCACCCTACACGCCTCCTACCAAGGCGAAGTGAGCTTTGTCCTGAACCACAACATCAAGGACCACATCCGCCTCCCGATCGCGGTCGAGGCCAACATCCCTCACGTCGTCTGGGAGGACTGTGAAGAGGAAATTGTGTTTTACCCCACCTGTGTGACCGGTGAGGCGACGCGACCGATGCACCTGCGCAACCCCACCTCCCTCTCCCTGTCCTTCCGGTTCGAGTGGAGCAACGAGTTGGTAGGGGTGGCGAGGGCGGAGCCGACCAGTGGGGTCATCGGTCCTCAGGAACGCCTTCCAGTGACGCTCTTTTTTGGTCCAGAAAAGGCCCAAGTCTACCGTGGCACGGTCAGTGTGGTGGTGCTGGACCTCGCTAGTAAAGAGGAGGACCCCTCGTACCTTCCACCATCCCCACCCCCGTCCTCCGAGACCACGCCGGTGGTGATTCGAGAATATATGGTGAGTACACCGTTTAGAGGAGAAGGGGCCTATGGGGTGTTGGAGATGGAGCCCACCACCGTGAACCTCCGGGATGTGGAGTGTGGCGCACCGCAGGTGGTCACTTTCAATCTCTTCAACAGCGGCACCTGTGCCCTGCAGTACGAGTTACGCCACTTTCTCTCCAAGGAGCCAGAGGGTTGGAGACAATCGCTGAAAGCCCCCCAGTACAACAACGGATCCGGCGTCCTCCCCGCCCGCTCGCACACCACCGTGTTAGTGGCAGTGGTACCGACCGTGGGGATTTGCGAATACATCTTTTACGCCTTACTGAGTGGTCTTGGTACGGATCTCTCCGCAGTTCAAGAGGTGCATTCGATTGAACAGATACGACGAAACCCACACTGTGTTGTCACCATGACCGGCACCACCCCCGCCGCCCAGATCACCGATGTACGCTCCCTCACCCTACTCCGCTCCCACCTGTGGGCGTCGCTGTCCATCAATGAAGTCAACCAACGCCTCAGTGAGGCCGTCCACCCCACCGACCTTGACACCTCCGCCTTCGAGTTCCCACAGTACGTGGAGGGACTGACGCCTATTCCGATGCAGCTAGGGGGCGGACCGCTTCATAGCACCCCCACCGTCGTTACCCTTCAGCTCTCCAACACTGGGGACTGTGAAACCTCTTTTCGTATCCTTTACCCAGGAGAAAGCGACGTGCAACAGGAGACGTGGTACATGGTCGACGACGATCTTAAAGAGGTACAACATGTTATCGAGGAGGGAATCATAGAGGTGGAGCCCCGGTCGGGCTCGATCACCGTGGGGGGTAGCGTGGAACTGACCGTGATCTACCGCTACACAGAGGTAGGCACCCACACCCTCCCCCTTCTCCTCCGCATCGATGAAGGGAAAAAGACGCTCATTGTGCTAGAGGGTAGCACCGCCCCGTCGTCTCAGCCGATCGTCAATACCCCCGCCGAAAAGAAGTTGGTCCCCGTCGCGCTGGGGGATATGGAACCGCCGATGCAGAGCACCATTCTCCGCAACCCCTCCCCCTTCCTGGTGCACTACTCCGTCGACGGCCACACCGTTCGGTCCATCACGGAGGAGAATTACGGATTCCCAGTGATGCAGTGCGTCAACCCGGTGGGTATCATTGAGCCTCGGTCGATGGTGGAGCTAGTGTGGTACTTCCGCCCCCTCGAAGCGAAGGACTACACCTTCTACCTCCCTATTCACCTGCAAACGGCGGGAGAGGAGAGCGGGGAAGGCAAAAAGAACCACAGTGACGCGGAGGAAACGCTCTCCATCACCTTCACCGGCTATGGTTTCCACCCGAAGCGGCAGTCTAACGAAGCTATGCGGGGTATGTTTCACGACTCCTTTCTCTCCCTCCCCTCCGCCCCTCGTCTTCGTCTCCCCATGCTGCCAGTGACCCTCTCCATCGATGTGTGCTCTCTAGGCACCGTGCCCTTCTTTTCTCTCCACCGCCGCACCTGCTCGATCATCAATCACCACCCCACCGACCGTTACTCGTATCAGTGGGAGGTTGGGAAGCACTTTGGCGCGCTCGTGGTCGTCTCCCCCTCCTCCGGGATGCTAGAACCAGGGGAATCGGCGGTGTGTAAGATGAGCTTCTACTCGGGCAGCTCCTCCCAGTTCATCGAACGCAGCCTTCTTTGCCTGATCGCGAATGAAACAATCCTTGAGCGTGAAATTGCAGAGCTGGGACCGGCGGGGTCGTCTCCTGGCCATGTCGGTGAGGATACCATTAACATTGTACACCCCGAGCCCAAGTCGGACCGCTCCACTACTCGGAAGAAACGAGGCCCAGAGGGGGCACGGGAGGTAGCCCCAAAATACATGTCCAATCGCACGCTCACTGAAACGATACAATCCACTCTTCAGCAGCAAGAGCAGACTGGTGGGAAGAGGGCTGCAGTGGAGCCGGTCGCGTGGAATGCGCTGGAGCTGCTACTCCAGGTGCAGGTGATCCCAGGCGAGGCCTACCGCCTCCTCTACCAACCCCAGCACCCCAGCCTGTCGACCTCATATATGCCGGTGTTGAACTTTGTGGACACCGGCTCCAGGGAAATCAAACCGGAAATGATCCGGGTCGATAACTTACGCCCAGTGCAGGGTATTTTGAGCGAGCTGTTGAGAAGTGTCGTCAACCAGCCCGAGGTCAGCGTCGCCTTTCGCCAACCGTCCAAGCCGACCAACGTTACCTACCGAGACTTGATGGAGCTGGAAAAGGAACGACGGAAGGCAGAAGAAGAAAAGTACACCAAAAAGGTGCCGTCTTCTTCAACCACCGAAGGGAAATCGATTCCAAAGTATATGTTCAACGTAGTAGAAGAGGCATTGGAGTCGGTCTTGTTCGATAGTATGTTGGCGATATCCGCAGTAAAGCACCGTAGCAGCGAGTAAGAAGGATCCAACACCGCACAGTAATAATAATAAAACGAAAGTGTGAAACAGGAGAGAGACAAATACTAACATACATATATATATATATATATCCTTGATGTAAAAAGTGACCTCTGTAATATGTTCATTATTAGATTAAAAAAAAAAAACTCTTTTCTCGTACTGTTTTGTTGGTTCGTGTTTTCTCTTTCCGTGGAATTGTTTCTTATTTTTATTTTTCTGAATCGTAAACAAATCTTCCTTTTTTTTTTTCTTGTTTTCTTTATTTTTCATTACAAATAGTTCAGTTAAGGAAAATGGTGTTCCAGAAGAAAAAGGCGGAAATCGCCATCCGCACTTCCCAGTTCAAGGTGAACAAGCTGCTCAACCGCCGCCAGTTCATCGTGGAGGTGACCCACCCCAACTGGTGTGGTACTGTCCCCTCCAAGGCCATCCAGAAGAAGATCGCCGCCCTCTACAAGGTCCCCGATGAAAACCAAATCTCCGTTTTCGGATTCAAGACCAAGTTCGGTGGTGGTAAGACCACTGGCTTCGGACTGATCTACGACGACATCGCTTCCCTGAAGCGCATTGAACCCAAGTACCGCAAGGTGCGCATGGGTATCGGCAAGGGCAAGCTCCCTGCCCGTAAGTCCGTCAAGGAACGCCGCAACCGTAACAAGAAGCTCCGCGGCTGCGCCAAGGGTAAGTCCCACGGTACCAAGAAGAAGTAAGCGTACGTTATATTTCCTTTTATTGAGCATTATTTTTCATTTCATTTAATTTAAAACAAAAAAAAATGCACCTTACTAGTTCTGTGAAACAGAATTCTTTACGCGTTAGCTCCTTTTAGTGAATTTTTTTTTTTGTTTTACTGGAATTCTAATTTTCTATCTCTTCTCTCTTTTTCTCCCTTTCTTTATTTTGCACTGTCATTATATAAGTTAAGGAAAATGGTGTTTCAGAAGAAAAAGGCGGAAATCGCCATCCGCACTTCCCAGTTCAAGGTGAACAAGCTGCTCAACCGCCGCCAGTTCATCGTGGAGGTGACCCACCCCAACTGGTGTGGTACTGTCCCCTCCAAGGCCATCCAGAAGAAGATCGCCGCCCTCTACAAGGTCCCCGATGAAAACCAAATCTCCGTTTTCGGATTCAAGACCAAGTTCGGTGGTGGTAAGACCACTGGCTTCGGACTGATCTACGACGACATCGCTTCCCTGAAGCGCATTGAACCCAAGTACCGCAAGGTGCGCATGGGTATCGGCAAGGGCAAGCTCCCTGCCCGTAAGTCCGTCAAGGAACGCCGCAACCGTAACAAGAAGCTCCGCGGCTGCGCCAAGGGTAAGTCCCACGGTACCAAGAAGAAGTAAATGTACGTTGTCTTCTTCTTTCTCCCGTACATCATTCTTCTTGAAAAAAAAGGAAACCCATTTTTCGATACAAATTGATGTTTGTTTATTTTTCTACTTTATTATTTAAAACCAAAAAAAAAATGGAAATAGAATCAGAAAATGGGGTTTGTTACCCATAACGTGACGATAAGACCAAGAGATAGTGTTAACTACTAGGAATGATATTCGTTATCTCTCTCTCTTCTTTTTTTTTTTTGTTTGCCTCTTCACCTCTTTTACTACTAAAGAAACAAGCTCAAGAAAGAAGAAGAAGAAAAAAAAAGCGGATTCATCTACCGCTCTTATTGCTGTTATTATTGTTAATTTTTTTTCACGTAACTTTTTTTTTTAATTATTAGTATGGCCGCTACCGCTACTGCCATCAACTCCTCCAAGGATGTCACTAAACCGGCCTTCACCCCCGAGGCCTATCTGCCCGTTCACAACGATGTGAAGTGTGTCAGCTTCGACTGGAACCGCGCTAACCCCATCTACAAGCTCGAAGGCAAAAAAGCCACCCACCGTGGAGGCAGCGAGAAGCCCTACTCCGCCGTCATCGGCAACCTCCCACTGGCCCCCAACACCGGTAAATACTTTTTTGAATATAGAATCAACACCGACAACTGTCGCGTGGGGTTCTGTACGGGTAACACCTACGGCTCGGGGAGGGACTTGGATGATAAACCCTTTGGAGAGATACCGACCGGGCCTGACTCAATCCCTAGCACACCGACGTATCTTCAGTCGATTGGTGCCGTCGCCAAACCGGAAAAGTCTCTCGCCGCGTATATGGAAGTTCAAACCGCTAAAATTTACGTCAATAAAGGGTTTAAGAAACAGCTCTGGAGGTTGTTCGTGTGCAGCAGTGGGGCGACCTTTGGGTTTGTCGTCGATACCAATCTCGGTGTCGTACAGCTCTTCGTGGACAAGGTGTACCAGGGGTTAATGTTAGATGAGAGCTGTGGGCTGAAAGGGCTGACGCTTTACCCGTGCGTGGGACTGGAGGGGATGGACATGCACAATCGTAACATTGGAGAAGGAAATCTAAACGCGCAAGTGTTTGACGTCACCACTTTTGATGGGATTTACTAAATATAACTCAAATTCAAATTACTTTTTTTAAAAAAAAAAAAGATGTATCACTCAAACAGACTTTAAGCTAAAAGTCCCATAAACCTTAATTTATGTATAACAAAGATAAAGATCAGGAAAGAGTGAGGTAAAGTATATATGTACATACGATGAACTTTTCTTTTTCTGGTACTTTACTGTATATTGATTATTATTATTGTTTCAAAAAACAAAAATCGAAGAGACTAGTGATAAATGAGTGAAACATAATACATACACCTAGAGGAAAAAAGTGGGAATGCTTTCCTACAATGAAACTAATCTTCACTACTTTCTTTTATTCTATTTTTATTTTATTTTATTTTTTGTAGGAATGATTGGCTTCTTGGTATAACAAGCGAGAGAGGAAACATATTCACAAATATATATATATATATATATATATAAAAAAAAAAAAATGTCTCAAGCATTTGCCTTTTTCTCCCAGTTGAAAAAGGACAAGGCCAGTGGAGAGTCCGACACCCTCACTAGTCGTATCCTTCAGACTAGTAGTAGCAGTAGTGGTACCCCAGCCGTAGCTGAGAAGGCCAAGCAGGAGGACACCTACCACATTGCCGTACAAGGATGCAGTCACGGGGAGTTGGGCCGTATCTACGACAACTGCAAATCCCACGAGGAGAAGACGGGTAAGAAGATTGATCTATTGTTGTGTTGTGGGGACTTTCAAGCGATCCGACAGAGAGAGAATATGGCGAGTATGGCGGTCCCGGAGAAGTATAGTCATCTTTTGGGTGACTTCCATCGATACTGCCCGAGCCCCACACAGAATACCACAGACCACCCTCGCGAGGGCCGACTGGCGGCGCCGTACCTTACCATTTTCATCGGTGGGAATCACGAGGACTCGGATTGGCTAGCGGAGGAGAGCTACGGCGGGTATTTAGCGCCTAATATTTACTATTTAGGACACTCTGGGGTGGTGCAGGTGCGGCTGCCTGGGAAACGGGGGGATCTTGTGGTGGCGGGTCTGAGTGGGATCTATAAGTCACACGACTACGAGCGGCCGTACCCCCCGCGGCCCTACGCCAACAGCGAGCCCAGTAAGCGCTCCGCCTATCACGTCCGGGCGATCGAAGTAGAGAAACTCAAATGCTTCGGGGAGTGGGCCGATCGACAGAGAAAGACGCCATCCTCGTCTTCCTTGTTGAAGGAAGGGGTCCCGAGTAAAGTACATCTCTTCCTCTCCCACGACTGGCCGGTGGGCATTACTAGCTACGGCAACGAAAAACAACTCCTTCGTTATAAGCCCTACTTTGCCGAAGACATTCAGCGCCACGCCCTCGGTAACCCCCACACCCTCGCCCTCCTGTCCCTCCTCCAGCCCAGTTGGTGGTTCGCCGCCCACCTTCACTGTCGCTTCCAGGCGGAGGTGCCCCACACCGGGGGAGGCGTGACCAAGTTCCTGGCGCTGGATAAGTGCACGAAGGACAAGAACAGTGGAAGTTACTTGGACTTTTTTGATATTAAAGTGGACGCCGATCCGCCACCCTCCTCCCCTACTGGGGAATCCACGCAGGCGAAAGACGACACCAATAGCAGCAAAGAGAAGGAAGCGAGTCGGACTGATATTATTCCTTCCGAAACCTCGACGACGACGAAGCCCATCCGGCGGCACCCTTCCTGGATCAAAATACTAGAAGCCACCCATGCCCTCCTCCCCAACAACAACACCTCCCTGTTTCGTCGAGCTGGGGTGGTCGAGGAGCTCCTCCAGCTGTGTGGCCCTTCACCTCCTCCTCCCTCCTCCTCCTCCTCCTCCTTCTCACTGCCCTCTGCGTTCAGCACCGCCACACGGACCGCACCGTCCACCTTTGATCTGCTAGAATCCTTACAACTCCCACCCGCGATGCCACTCCAAAACACGTTTGAAAAAAACGCCCTTCGCCCCGACCCGCGTAAGTTTCAGTACACCTCCTCCTCCATGACCGGACGAGTAGAGCGAAGACTAGACGAGAGCTGGTCGATGGGCGAGGGGCAGAGTCTCTATCCCAAGAAGCGAAATCGAGGAGGGGAAGAGGACTTTAAAGAGAATTCCAAAAAGCGAGAAGGGGACTGGAGAGAGGGGAACGGTGGTGGTGGTGTACCGGCTCAGCACTCCCCTCCGCCGTCGTCTACCACTACTACTACCGCCCCTCATCAAGGAGAAGGGGCACTGGATTGGTTTTCAGATGTGTGATAGGGAGTACATCTACTGTTGGGTACTGTTTTTATTATCATATTATTATTATTATTTATTTATCCTATTTATAGGGAGATGAGTAAAGTTTTTTATTACGATGTTGGAGTAGACACTGCAATACTTTGACTATTGTCTCTCTCTTTCTCTTCGCCATTTTTCTAAAGGGTTATTTTACTATTTTTAATTTGATTTTATTTATTTTTTTATAAATCTTTTAAAAAAAAAAAAATACACAACGAAAACAATGTCCTCTAAATACGAAGCTCTTCTAAAACCACTCAAAATCGGAAAGTTGACGATGAAGAACCGAATGGTGGTGCCTCCACTCACTCGGGCCCGTGCTGGCCTGGAGCACATCCCTAACGATATGATGGTCAAACACTACTCTGACCGTGCCTCTTTCGGTCTCATCATCGCCGAGGCCACCATGACCAAGGACGGCTACTCCACCTTCCGCTATGAGCCTGGTATCTACAACGAGGCACAGGTGGCGGGTTGGAAAAAGGTGACCGACGCGGTGCACGCTAAAGGAGGGCTCATCTACTCCCAGATCCACCACGGCGGACGCTCTACTATCCCCGGGAACCTCAAGGAAGGCCTTGTCGTGGAGAGCAGTTCCACTAAAGGGATCCGTGAACACGGTATTCCCGGTTTATTCACCCCGGATGGACAGAAGCAAAAGTACCCCGAAACCGTCCATCAACTGACGATTCCAGAGATTAAAGAAATCGTCCAGTGGTTCGTGAAAGGGGCCAAGAACTCGATCGCGGCGGGGTTTGACGGCGTGCAGGTGCACGGGGCGAATGGTTACCTCCTGGATCAGTTTATCAAGGAAAGTTGCAACGACCGCACCGACGAGTACGGCGGCAACATCCCCAATCGCTGCCGATTGCTGCTGGAGGTGGTGGATGAGGTCTGCAAGGCAGTCGGACCAGAGCGCGTCTCGGTCCGTATCTCCCCCCTCAACACCTACAACGAGGCGGTGGACTCGAACCCCGACGCCACCACGCAGTACCTCTGCGAAGAGTTCAACAAGCGCGGTCTGGCCTTCCTGGATGTCCTCCGAGCCGATCTCTTCTCCTCTCAGGGCGGTGGGGATCAAGCGGCCCGTAAACACTACAAGGGTGTGCTGCTGAGTGGGGTAGGGATCTCCCCCGACGAGGCGGTCTCCTACCTCACTGAAAACCGCGCCGACGCCATCTGTTTTGGGAAGCTGTCCATCGCCAATCCAGACCTACCCGTGCGTCTGGCGAAGGGCCTTCCTCTGAATGAGCCCCGTCCGGACCTCTTCTACACGCATGGCGAGGAGGGGTACAATGACTATCCGCTCGTGGAGTAATGTCATGCATGTATATTTATTGAACTTAACTTTTTTTTTTTTAATACATCTTTTATGACTATTATTACGATTAGTGCGTTCTAGGTAGAGGAAAAGAGGGTACTGTACACAGTATCATTTTTTTTTTCCATCATCTTTTCATGGACCTTATATGTCGTTTTTTTTTTTCCATTATTTAATTTTTTTTTTTATTATTATTATTATTACGGATGGCATTCCGCCATTAGTTACCATTACTTTTTTTTCTTTGTAATGCTTTCCTTTATTATAAACTTACTATTATTATGCTGAGTTAGGATACAAGCAGGGAACATTAAAAAAAAAAAATCAAAAGGAAAAAAAAAAGCTGTTAAACTGTAACATTATTGGAGTGCCTTCTTTCTTATTTATTTCTCCTAATTGTCTAATATCGGTGTTCGTATTAACCTCTTTCTCTTTTTTTTTTTAATCTTTAATTAAGAAATAATATATAATAAATATATAGAGAGTAGTAAAATGACCTCCACCCTAGAACAGCTTCAAGCACAGGAAGAGGCGGAAATGGCTCAACTGCAGAAGCTACAGAAGGACCTTGGACTCATGCTGGAGGATATTGAATCCTTGGAAAAGGAAGAAAAACTATTAGAAAGGGAGTATGGCAACCCTAGTGATGGTGGATCGGAGGCGGAGGGGGGAGAGCGCTCTCAGGCTACCAAATTTTTTCTCACCATTCTCTCCAGTGTAGTAGACGGAGATGACTCCAAGTTCAAATAACGAAAAGCAGATGTACTATGAAAGAGAGAGAAAGGAACCAGATTAACTGCAAAAAAAAATGCAAAGGTAGAGTAATTGTCGTTGGTGAGATGGGGTAACTCGTATTCTTTTTTTACTCTGTTCCCCGTTTCCTTTTTCTTCTTTTTTTAAGTCTCCCTAGTAGAGCAATACATACACTACACACACATACATATACATACATAAATATACTCTCTCCAGTATAGACACTTTATTTCAAAACAAAAAAGAAAAAGAATGATTTTCACTTCACCACAGTATCTTTTCGTGTGTGTTACCCTTCTTCTCCACCTTCTGTGGGCTGCCGTACCGCTAGAGGCGTCTTCGGTACTACCCGACCGAGCTCAGGGTGGATCCTTTCATCGCGAAGATCTACAACGAGAGTATCATTATTATTATTCCGCGCAGTCCTCTCCCACCCCAGGCCTGCAGGACGCCTCACTCTCTGCTGCTGCTTCTCCTCCTCCCAATACCACCGTCAACTACTTTGATCAATGGGTGGATCATGAGGAGACCGACTCTTCGAATACCTTCCGCCAGCGGTGGTGGATGGACCAGAGTGGGTGGGATGGCAAGAACCCTAGGGTCATGTTGTATATTCACGGCGAGAGTGCGGCGAGCTCGACACCAGGGGGGTTCGCCCAGCAGTACGCCCACCACTCCAACTCTCTGCTCCTCGCGCTGGAGCATCGATTCTACGGGGAGAGTTTAGTAGGTCCGCTCTCGAACCGTTCGTTGCTGAAGTACCTGACGGTGGAAAATGCCATGGGGGACTTGAAACACTTTCGGGATGTCATGACGGCAGAGTTTTTCCCTCATCTGTCGAGTGATGAAGAGGTCACCTGGTACGTGGTAGGGGGCAGCTACCCAGGGGCGCTGGCCGTGTGGGTGAAGGAGACCTACCCCGAGTCTTTCACCGCCGCCTGGAGCAGCAGCGGCGTCGTCCAGGCCATTTTTGATTTTTATCAATTTGACTATCATCTGCTGAAGGTGCTCCCCCTGGCCTGCTCCAACGCCCTTCGCCAACTCTTCCAAACGTTCTCCCAGCGGTACGAGGAGGATCCCACGGCAGTGCGAGAGGAACTTCACGTGCCAGCGTATTTTACAAAGGAGGACATTGCATGGATGCTGGTGGACGGGGCGGCGATGGCGGTGCAGTATGGTAGGAAAAGTAGACTGTGTAGTCATGTCGTCACTAACGATGGGGTCACCCCAATCTCTCTGGCGCAGTACGCCGACTACCTACAGGAGTGGTACGGGGCCGATTTTACCTCGTCATGCTACTACAGTACCGAGTGTCTGTCGAATCCCCTCTACCAGGACCAATGGGGGGCAAGTTATGCATGGGTGTATCAGTGCTGCTCGCAACTGGCTTACTGGCAGGTCGGCTACCCCAACAGCCTTCGGTTGGAGCTGATTAACTCCTCCTACTTTATCAACCAGTGTCGTCGTGCCTACGGTGAGGACGTCTTTCCCGACACGTATCGCTTTAACGAGCGGTACGGCGGCGCCTACCCGTACACGGAGCAGGTGATTGCGCTTCAAGGGTCCGACGATCCTTGGGTGCCGGCAGGAGCCGCCATGACACTGGGGGAGAACTACCCGGTGCGTGTCGCCACCTGCGACGGGTGTGGCCATTGTGCGGACCTTCACACGCCCTCGAACGAAGATCACCCTTCTTTAGTACAGCAACGGGAGGAAATCACAAAGTATTTAGACCTTTGGCTTGGGGTGTAGGGTTGGAAACAAAAAAAGAAAAAAAGACAGCCTATACATATATAATGTTTATGCATTCTTCTCTCTGTACTGCATTCACTATGTCTGGTCTGTTTCCTTTTTTTTAAAAAAAAAACGCAATAACAAACAAATAAATACCCATCGGTTTATCTCTCTCTCTCTTTCTCTCTCTCCCTTTCTCTTCATTAGTAGTGTTCTAGTTGATTCTTTTTAGTTACTTTTTCTTCCGTGTACCGTTAGAGTCTCTTTATTGTTTTTTGTCTTAGCAAATTAAAAAAAAAAAATAACAAAACAAAATGGGTAGCGGACAATCTGTGTTGGTACAAGAGCACCTAGGTAGATGGGAGCAAGCGCTGGCGGAGTTGGAGAACATTTCACAGACGAACCGAAAAATGTTGGAGAGTGACCGCATCTTTGGAGGAGAGAGCCGAACGGATACTAACCCCGTCGAAGTAGGACGTCGTCCCTCGTCCTTGGTTTCTTTCGGGAACGGAAATTTGGTGTTGTCTTCCGACAACGACGGGGTGGCCAGTAGCGGTAACCTCACCAACCACCAACGCCCCCGCAGCGGCCATCAATCCTCCGACGGGGGACGCCATGCCGAGCCGCGTGGGTTTGACAACAGCAGGCCTGGTACCACGCAAGGTCCCAAACACAACCGTCAACATGTACTAGAGGTCAAGAAGGCGCGTATGGAGTTGTTCAACAGTTATGTCGCCAAGGACCCCGAGGCGCTCACCGACTTGATGCAGTGCAGCCACTTTGGGGCCACCGCTGTCGCTCTTTCCTACTTGTTAGGGGGTAAGAAGGACTCCCCTGACCGTCGCAACCGGGTGACGGTGGAGGACATCTTCTTCGCCGCCCAAGTCCCCCTTCACATGCTCCACACTGGTGCCCCCCACCTCCCAGTGATGGCTGACATTGTGCGAGAGTTTCTAGACGTCGATAACCGCTTCAAAGGGGAGTATGGGGTGGAAGAGGTCCACTTCGATGTCAGTCCTACCGTAGGACAGGTGGATCTGGGGCCCAACGAGGTCGGGGACCGACAGACCCGTATGCAACTACCAGAGTTCTGTCGTGTGATTACCCGTGACTGTGAGGAGGAGACGAACGTGATCCGTATCGTGAACTACGACCCGTATGTGCTAGAGCAGGAGATGTTGGTCGACGCCTACGACGACGAGGACGAACTGAACTCTCCTCTTGCGACGTCGGTACTAGGAGTGCGACCGCAGCACATACAACGCCGCTTCACGCCTGAAAACGACGGAGCCTACGCGGTCATTGTCGATGTCCGTAACGCCGTACAGCTGATGGTGACCATCGCAGAAGGCATCGTCAACGACTCCCTCCACGTCAAGCTGGTGGAGGTTCCCGCGGCTTCTCTATTCAAGGCCATGATGACCGCAGAGGAGGAGCACCGCGCCCGCGGTTTCCTTCGCGTCTTCCGCCGAGACGCCGCTGGGGAAAAGGGAATGAACGAGGAAGTCAATTCCTTCTGGTCCCCAGAGCTGTGCAGTGGTAAGGTACTAGGGACACTAGCCCTCGGCACCCACGCCTCCGCCATCAGCCACCACATCAGCCCCCACATCGTCGCCGTCGCCTGGGCCATGCATCTTCTCCGTGGTGTGAGGACCGACTCGCATGGCTACGGTAACGGGCTTCCCGTGTCGGACATCATTCGCACCCTCCGCTTCCCGGCTCAGGTGTTTATCGATGGTCACCTCCCACTGGACCAGGTCTTTGAGTACGCAAAAGAGTACGTCGCCGTCAAGCAGTACCCTTACTCGGTGCAGTTGTACCCGGTACTCACCAAAATTTCTCGCGAGGATGCCGTACCCACTATCTCCGTTTTCGACTTAGAGTCCATCATCGTGGACGTACAGAAGGCGAATGATGACAGTGAGGCACCGAAACATGTGATGGTGTTGATGTACAACGCCTGCGTGGCGCACAATGTGCTGTACATCGCCGAGGAACCACAGTGGTGTGTGTTAGCGGGGTACGACACGGAGACGCAAACGGCGCTGCTGATCGATGCCCATCCCAAGACCTTCTCCCACACCTGGACCTGTTCCCTCGAACGGGTGCACAAGGCGATTACCGGAACGGGGTATATGATCTTCTCCCATAAGTCCGATCCTAACGTCACTGTCGGTGCCCCCAAGACTCTGGCGCCGGTGGTGTTGACCCGTCTCAAGCTGCTTCAGGAGCAGAGCCGGATGGGGGTACAGTCGTGGAAGGTACAGCCCCTTCTGAAAACCATCACCTTTCCCCGACTGCCGGTGATGCCCACCATTATCTCGGTGGTGTGCTCCAAGCTGCTGGGTGAAGTGATCAGCATCGAGGACGTCATCTTCACGGTACCCTACGAGGTTTCCTCCCTGTTGATTCGCTTCTTCACCCTGGAGTCCCTCAAGCTCTGTCTTAGCCAGTTCCTCCGACACAACGGACACGCCGATACAATCCAAGTGGAGAGCTACCACAACGAGAAGAAGGCCTCGGGGGGCATATCGCTGCCGCTGAAGGCGTTTGAAGATCTAGTAAAGGAGTGCACACAGGAAGGAAAGGCCCTCATTGTACACTTTGATAGAAAACAGATCCAAGTACACGGAGTAAAGAACCCGTACGGCAGCCTCGGCGTCGTCACCAGCTACAACCCCACGAACCATGTGGTAACGGTGATGGATTGCAATCCGAATCAATACCTCCGTACGTGGTCCACCACCCTCCCACTCCTCCACCACGCCATCTCCTCCGCCGAGTCCAAGGACAGGCATCGTCCCCTGGGCTGTCTCACCGTCACCCGAGGCCCCCCTACCACCCACCCTTTCCCTGCCGACCACTCCCACCAATACCGTCTGGAGGTGCTGCCGGTGCAGAACATCTTCCACGTGAGTCCCAGCCCTCACTTCCAGGGTATGTCCTTCGCTTTCAGTCAGCTCGGGGAGTTTTACAGTCCGGAAGAGATCTTTTATGAGGCCTATCTGAAGACGATGGACGATCAACGACGTCGTGGTAGTCAGGCCTTTGCCTGGCGTGACGTCGACGTCTCCCTCTCCGTTATTAACAAGAGTATTGACGCCTCCTTCGTCGCCCAGGTGTGCACCAAGTTTCTAGAATCCAGGAACGCCCACTGTAACTCGGGCGTGAAGGATAAGAACGGGGAGGAGTACCACATCGTGGTCGAACGCCTCGATGACGTCGATGAAGAGGAACTCATTGAGCTCCTCGAGAATGGCACCAGCAATCCAAACATTGTCCTCTTGTTAAACTACGACGTGCTGAAGGCGCACGACCTCGATAGCATGGGACGTAATGTGGCCCTCGTGAAGAGTTTCGACAAGGAAGCCCAATTAGTGGAGCTGTGGGATGCCGAGTACGCCGTTTTTGGTCTCCACCTCACCGTTACTTTAAGTAAATTGATTGAGATTGGAGATATCGAAAATGAAGGAAAGAGCCCTTATGGATTTGTAAAATTTGAACGAGTGGAGGGACGGGCCAAGCGCAGTGGGGGACTGGGCCTGATGAAGGCACCCCGTACTCAGGAGGAAGAGGAAGAAGTGGAAAAGGAAATAGCAGCGAAACGGGGAATTAACTTTCTAGGAGAAAAATAAGCAAAAAAAAGAAAACGAAACATAAAAAAAAAAAAAAGTACTCTACTAAGAATAATAATAATTGGTAGTATTAGAATACCGATGTGCTTCAACTTTTTTTTTTCTTCTTTAATATTGTAAATTGTTGTTGTTGTTGTTTCTCTACCAACGGTTCGCTTTACACTGTATCTTTTTTTTGTTTGTTTGTTTGTTTTTTTAGAATGATAAACGCTATCATAGTTTGTACCACTTAAAAATATATATATATATATACAATTTAAATTAGTTCCAAAAAAAGATAAAAGGAAAAACACCAACCACAAAAACCTGTGGACATATATAATGTATTTAACTACCTAAAGCATTTACTAAAACTACACATTTTATTAGTTAGTTTTACTGTAGCTTGCACATTATTACCCAACACTTTTTTCACTCACCTTTATAATATATTTCTATTTTATTTTTTTCTCCTCCACCTTTTTTCTTTCCAATACACACATAAGAAAACAACCATAATAGTAATAAGCGAGAGATGGAAGAGGAACTCTATGAAGAGGAAGTCAACCAGAAACAAAGCATTGTAGAACGAGAGGCCTTAGCGGTGCTGTATAAGCTGCAAGAGGTGTACTGTAAGAATACGCTTTATCATCAGTTAGAATTTATCATGGGAAAACCAGAAAACGACGAGGACTACTACGCCGACGTTAGCAGTTTGATAGAGCTCTATTTGGAAAAGAAGGCGGAGTTTAATGCCCAGCAAGAGCAAGAGCAAGGGTCGACCTCCGCGGAGACACTCCGGGAAAAGCGAGAAGCATTTATAGTTGCTGCACTTCATGCGGAGATCAACGGCGACGATAATGACGCGGAAGACGACGCTATCCCTACTGAAAGTCTACGACGTCTCTACCACGTCCTCGACGCGGCGTTGGAAAAGGAAAACTTAGAAACGGGACTAGTGATTGGGGCACTGGAGGTGGCCGAGTCGGAGCGAAGGGCGGCGGAGCAGAAACAGAAGGAACAGGCCACCCTACAAGAAGAAGAGAAACTGACGACCTCCGCCGCACAACGAAAGGCCGCCATGAAAGTCTCCCCGGAGGAAATGTTTCGTATGGCCCAACAGGTACGAAGTGGTTTAATGGACGAGTCGGTACTCCTTCAACTCCGTCACGAGGCGGTGGAGGAGGCGGAGGTGCCCATCGAGCTGAATGAGAATCAACCACTCTTTCTGCAGCGGATGGGGCTGCCCTCGGTGCGGAAGAAAATCAACTACCGCTCTTTGCTACCGTCGGAGCAGTTACGTAACGCCCGCACCCCACAGCACCGTCAGGCGGTGTTAGACCGCTTAAAACAGCGAAAGGAGGGGGACACCAGCGAGCTCAATAGCATGGAGCAGGCCGCACTGCGTCAGCTCAAGATCAACTCGGAACGACGGCTCAACCACCGGAGAGAAAAGATGGAGCAGCAGCAGAAGGAAAAGGACGAAATTAATCAATCACCACAGTCACCGCTACAAGGGGGGGACGAGGAAGGGGGGCTGCTGCACACGGAACTGGACGAGAAAAAAGAAGAGCACTCTTTTCGCAAAAAGGACCTTTCTGGGCCACTTCCACCGTGGATGAAACACAGTGTGGGCAGCAAACCCAGCTTTGGCCTACCCCAGCAGTCGCATGAGGATATTCAACGACAGCGACGCTCTCTTCCCATCTACGCGATGCGAGACGAACTCCTCCGTCACGTCGACTCCCACAGCGTCACTATTCTCGTCGGTGAGACCGGCAGTGGAAAGACCACCCAAATTCCTCAGTACCTCATTGAGCATGGATACGGTAAAAAGGGTATTGTGTGTTGCACGCAGCCACGTCGTGTGGCGGCGGAGACACTGGCGGAACGGGTAGCGGAGGAGTACGGCTGTAAGCTCGGGGAGGAGGTGGGGTATAACGTGCGTTTCCGCGACGTGACGTCTTCACTGACTCGCATCAAGTACATGACCGATGGTATGTTACTCCGAGAGGCCCTTCTGGACGACTCTTTTCAACGGTATAGTGTTATCATCCTTGATGAGGCCCATGAACGGTCCATCAACACAGATCTCCTCTTTGCCATTGTGCGAAACGCTTTAAGAAAGCACAGCAACTTGAAAGTGCTCATCACATCGGCGACGTTAGAAACAGAAAAATTCTGCTCCTACTTTGGGGTCGATCAACCCTTCGTCATCGAAGGGCGCACCTTCCCCGTGGAGACCTACTACCTCGCCGAACCCACCAGTGATTACGTCCGCACCGCCCTCCAAACCGTCATGAAGATCCACCTGGAGGAGCCCCCTGGTGATGTGTTGGTCTTCTTCACTGGACAAGAAGAGATTGAAATGGGAGGCGAACAGCTCTTCCAGTGGTTAGAATCCCTCCGAAAACAGGTGAACATTCCCCTACCGGATATGTTGATTCTCCCGCTCACCGCCACGATGCCACAGGACGTACAGTCCAAGGTGTTTGAGCCGACTCCGCCGGGGTGCCGTAAGGTGGTGCTAGCCACCAACGTCGCCGAGACCTCAATCACCATCAACAATCTGTACTATGTCGTAGACAGTGGGTTCTGCAAACAGAATATATTTGACCCCATCAAAGGGATGGAACAGCTCAAAATAGTACCCGTCTCCAAGGCGCAGGCCAAACAGCGAAGTGGTCGCGCCGGCCGTATCGGCCCCGGAAAGTGCTTCCGCATTTACACGGAAGAACAGTACACAAATGATTTAGAGGCGGAAACGGTGCCCGATATTATGCGGGCCAATCTATTTCACGTTACCCTTCAGCTCAAAGCGATGGGGATCGACCTTTTGCATATGGAGTTGATGGACTCGCCCAAACCGGAGGCTGTGGTGGCCGCGTTAGAAAAGTTGCGCTACCTCGAGGCGTTGGACGACGATGGACTTCTCACCCCACTGGGTGGTCGCATGGCACAACTCTCCATCGACCCTTCTCAAAGCAAGACGCTTCTCACGGCGGTCGATATGGGCTGTGCCTCCCCTATTCTCACCATCGTCTCCATGCTGGCGGTGCAGAAGCGTGGGGTGTTTTACCGCCCCCGAGATCAACAACAAGAGGCCGACGCGGTACGTCGTCAGTTTATGCAACCAGAGGGCGATCACATCACGCTGATGGCGGTTTATAACGCGTGGGTGGAAAACGGCATGTCGGAGGAATGGTCGAAGCGACACTTTCTTAAACACCGTATGCTCGTGGAGGCCAGGGATACACGAGAACAACTCCTCGTTATGCTCACCCGCCACAAAACCAAAACACTGTCCAACGAGAACGACGACAACCTCACGCAGGTGCGGAAAGCCATCACGGCGGGGTATTTTTTCAATGTGGCCCGCCGTACCGACAGCTACACTCGCGCCTACGTCACCCTCTCCGACCGAAGAGAGGTCTTCATTCATCCTAGCTCTGCTCTGCTCGAGGAGCCCCCCAA
Organism: Angomonas ambiguus; assembly: GCA_019695575.1. Taxonomy (NCBI): domain Eukaryota; phylum Euglenozoa; class Kinetoplastea; order Trypanosomatida; family Trypanosomatidae; genus Angomonas; species Angomonas ambiguus. The sequence goes on along the minus strand of JADNSB010000043.1, from coordinate 34,616 downwards.
GTACGTCCTCTACGACGATATACGGGTCACCAAAAAGGAGTACATGTCGGAGCTTCTGGTGATTGAACCGCAGTGGTTGCTGGAGTTGGCACCCGCCTATTACAGCACCCCCACTGGTGGTCGACGGCTGACACGGACCCAAGAGGCCGAAAGATTCACTCCGATTCTCAAATCCTGGGAGACTGGTACCTCTTGGCGTATCTCTAAACAGAAACGACAGCGTAAATAATCGCATACGAAAAGGAAAAGGGAGGAATGAAATATATATATATATATATATTAACATTTACTGCCATTGTGGCTGTCTTCTGTACAATCTCTGCATGAGAAATTAATATTGCACTTGATAAACACAAAAAAAAAAGTCACAAGAGACTAAAACTATTCACCAAGTATCTACGAAAGCGTTGTTTATGGCTCCTTTTTTTCTTTTTCTGTTTTTTGAATTAGATGGTGACACTGTATTTATACTTTCCCCCTTTTAAACTCTCTTTGTCTCTACTCAAAGCAAAACTGAAGGAATAAAAATAAGAAAAGGGGGAGATTCATTTAATCACACACACACAAGTAAACAGGGACTCCCACCAACAATGCTCTTTATTTATCCTACCCCACAGTACCCTAGAAGGCCGTTAGAGTATGTTTTTAAATTCCTCTACCTCATCGCCACCATGATCCATGTGATCAGCCTTGTGGTGCTCATCACCGACTTCTACACCCGACTTCAGTCCTCCATGATAGACTACTTTACCAGCAGCACCTTCACCATCTCCTCCAACTTGGAGATGGTGATGCGGAACTGCACCTACGCCTCCAAAGTCACGTTAAACGGTGTCACGGCGGAGGTGGTGGTCAATGCGGATTCCATCTCCTACGGCCTCCTCACCACCGCCCAGTCGGTGATCGCCCTCTTTGTCGTCGAATTTTTACTCATTGTCAATAACGGCATTGCCTCCATGAACTACTCCAAAGGCAACCGTCACCTTCGTCTGTTTGGTATTCACATCCCCTTTTACCACATCACGGTGGTGTTCACGTACATTTACCTCATCGCCATGATTGTCATTACTTGGGTGTTTCAGTCGAATCGAATCTTTTACCGAAACGCCATCCGCCACTGCGCCGATCAGCTGTATGAGACCGACCCCACCGTGCTCCTGGATGCCGAGTATGACGATATTAACATTTTCACCACCGCCGTCTACTGGCCATTCGGGGCCACCTGCTTTAGTCTTCTCGTCTACTTTGCCGCCGCTGCCGTGCTGTGCTGGTTTAGCGAGGATGAAGCTACGCTGCTGCTCTCCGAGGCCGACGCCCCGTGGGAGAAACGAGGAGTGCTCTGTAACACGTATAAACCGCTCTTGAAGATACACACCGCCCAGCGGAATGGGATTATCGAGGACGCCCGGAATGCGATTCAGGATGGACAGAAGGTCCGCATTGTTCGCTCCTACCAGCTCATGACGGAGGAGGACTTTGAGGTGTTGGTGAAGGCGATGAGGGAGCAGGTGATGCAGGCGCTCAAGGAGAAACAGTTTGAAAAGTTGAAGGAAAACTTTGGGGAGAGGGAGTCGCAGATTGATGAAGGGGGCTTACAGTGGCGGCAGGCGATGCCGTGGAAGCTGAAAGACGGCGAGGGCTCTCCTGATGAGTTGGAAGATGCATTCACCGACAATGACATGCGCCCCTACACCAACGACAATTACAATAATAACAATAATAATAACTATCCCCCAGAGGAAATGTATCCATTAGAAGAGTTGGGATTAAACGAGGAAGATTTTGAAGATTTAGTCGACGATAATAATAATAACAACAACAATTATAATAATAATAATAATAGACGTAATAATCCCTATGATAATGACATGATGGATAATGACGACTACAACAACAACAACAATGTTATCTACGACGAAGACGGGGAACCCATCGTGATCCAGGAAGAGCCTGGGTATAATAACGACGACGACGATGGAGATGTTTTCTTCAATGGAGGTAGAGGAGATTACCCTGATGACGACTACAACGACGACTATAATAATAATAACAATAATAATAATGTTCGTTATGAACCCTCGCCCATCAGTCCCGTCGGAGATGAATACTCCCCAACCGAGGGGTGGAGTGGTAGCCGTGGTGGACGCAATAATAGAGGGGACAATAATGATTACGATAATATGAATAATTTCAATGGAAACAGTCGCAATAATCGAGGAGGCTATCGAGGCAGTAGAAATAACCGTAATAATAATAATAATAGAGGTAATGGCAATTACGAAGATATGGATTACGCGGATGGCGATGAAATGAGCTTTGATGGCTTTTAGACAACCAATAAAAAATACGAGGAAAAAATCTAGAAATGTATTATTTTATTCTATTTTGCTTTGACATACTTTAGACCAATTAGAATGGTGTTTATATATTTATATATATATATATATATATTTACTTTTTTATTACTTTAATATACATTTTTTATATACAATTAGACAAAAACAAAAACAGAGAGAGAGAAAAAAAGGCAGAAAATGGATCTTTTATCACTATTTCTTTTTTATGTTCTTGAACTTGACATGCTCCTTTTTTTTTTCTCCGACTTTTTTTATTCTTTAATCTAGACTAACATAACCAAAAAAAAAAAGGAAAGAGGAAGACAACTACTAGTTCCATGGAGACTCACAAACCTCTCTTTGAAGGGCTTCTCTTCGTCGTGCCGGACGACTTCTTCTCCCTTCTTTCCTCTCCTCACTCCTACTCCTCGCTCCTTCGCTCCCTGATTGAACAAGAAGGTGGACGCCTTCGTCCTTGCTACACTCTCGAGACGGCGGAGGACGACACCACCACTACCCCTACCGCTATCCTCGGCATACAGTACAGCGAGAAGGAGAGAGGCGATCTGTCCAACTTTAAGGATGCGGCTCGGCTCAAAGGGGATAGGGTGCCGGTGGTGTACAGCAGGTGGGTAGAGGCCTGCATCACCGCTCAGCAGCGACTCCCTCTCAAGGAGAAATCCAATGAAGTCTACCAACCTCACTTCTCCTTCCTCTGCTACGACCCTTATTGGCTGGAACAGGTCCGCTTCACGACCACCCAGCTACCCAAGAGGATCAAGTACAATGTGATTGCCATGGTGCAGTTTTATGGTGGTCGCTACGAGCCCAACTTGATGACCGGCACCGATATGTTAGTCTATATGCCAGTATGGCGGTCCCCTGCCCTTCCCTCGCTGGAGGGAGTCACCCCATCACCTTCTTCTCCTGTCAGTGGGGGTGGTAAGGCACAACAGGAGAGCCCTAAACTTCAAATGGCGAAGGAGCGAGGCATAGCGTGTGCTTCATTAAAATGGCTACAGACGTGTGTGCAACACAATCAGCTCTTCCCACTCACCCCCGAGTACGCCAGTCTTCCTAGTTTCCCGCCGCCGAAGCGCTACCCCGAGAGTGGAAGGATGTCTTCCTCCTCCTCCAATGCCCTCTCCTCGGAGAGTGTCACTCTCACCCAACGAAGCCGTCACAGCGAGGAAGAAGATCTTTTCGGAGGGGCGAGTCTCTTTTTAGATGACGAGGACGAAATAGAATATGAAACAGAAGAAAAGAACCAACACCACCACCATCAACATCGCCCAGTACGTCGAGAAAGAGAATCCGTTATTCCCACCTCTCCAAGGGCGGCGGTGAAAGTTTCCATCTCTCCTCCTGCCGCTGCTGCTGCAGTCGACCACCCCTCCCGACAGCTCCTGTCTCAGCTCCCTCTACCCCCCAAAGAGCACACCTCTTGTGTACTCTTGCAGTCGACCGAAGAACCTTCCCACACTACTACTACTACCACCACTACTGCACCACAAAAGGTAAAAGAGAAGGAGCTCCATACACTCTTGGTCACACAGCTCTCTCTGTCGAGTCCCACACCGCCGGTGAAGCGAGGAAGAGGAAGACCCCGTAAGGACGAAGTGCAGTGGACAGCGATGCCTTACCCCGGACCGGAGCCTATAAAGCGAAGCAGGGGACGACCGCGAAAGATGAAGAAAATTTCACAGTAAAAGAAAAAAAAAAATCATGTATAGGTGTTTGCCTATAGACACCTTTTTTTTTTTTTTCTTTACGTTACGGTTTTAATGTGCCGTTTTCTTTCTCATAGATAAAAAACTCATAGACTCATAAAAAAAATTTTGAAAAAAAAAATATTCATAAACAGCATAAACTCTCACTGAAATCAGACAGAGGAGGCGATACTCCTCACTATACATATATTATTTTTATTATTATTTATTGTTTTTTTATTTATATGCTTTACTATATCCTCCACAGGAATTTACCTTTTTGGTAATTAAACTTGTCGATGAGCAATTAAAATAAATAAAAAAAAAAACTGTAAAAAAAATATACACGATAAAAATCTCAACAATCCAGCACACTTTTCTAATTTCACACCCTCTATTATTATTACTATTTTGTTTGCGCAGCAGTAGCACCATCCAATAAAAAAGGAAAACAAAAAAGAAAAAAAGAGAAAAAAAAACATGTCGATATTTGCGCCAAAGAAGGAGACGGCGACGGACTCGCTGTTCACATTAGTAGCCGATTATATGAACTTGGTGATACCCGGAGACAAGACTATGAAAGTTCTCCTCGTGGATGAGTTCACACTCCACATCATCTCCACCTCCTTCTCCCAGACCCAGCTGCTCAAGAAAGGCGTCTTCCTAGTCGACCAGATACACACCAACCGTCAGAGAAACAAGGTAAAAACAATGCGCTGTATTATCTTTATCCGCCCCGAGCGCCGCAGCGTCGATGCCGCCTGTGAAGAGCTTCGGATCGCCAAGTACTCGAGCTATAATATTGTCTTCTGTGGGTCGCCAGCCAGAGCACCTAGACCTGCTCGCTCGCGCGGATGGGGAACAACTGGTGATGCGGGTGGAGGAGGCTTTTTGTGATTTTTGCGTAGTAAACAAGGATGCGTTTCTTATCGAACACGCCGACGATGATGGTGCCATCTCTCGCCTCTCCGCCACCGACCCCGCCCAACCGTTTCTCTCTGTTCCTCGTACCCACTCCTTATTTGCCGCCAACCTGCCCATGGACCGAGTAAAACGACTAGCGGAAGGACTGGCGGCCTTCTTTGTCGCCCAACGCTGTCGGCCTCATATACGCGTACAACGCCGGAGTGGGTTCGCCACCCGTGTCTGTGAAGAGTTACTGCGCATTCTGAAAAACGACACCGACTTGTACAACTATCGTAGTAAAAACACACTGTTGTTAATTCTGGATCGCAATGACGATCCCGTCACCCCACTGCTCACCCCGTGGACCTACCAGGCCATGGTTCACGAGCATATAGGGATCCGATACAATACGGTGCACCTCCCGGCCAGCGTGAAGGACGCGGACCCAGAGGGATACGCCCTCTCGGAGCAGGACGACATCTTCTTCTCTGCCAATATGTTTCTTAACTGGGGAGACCTGTGCAACAATGTCAAGACGTATGTGGACAAGTGCAAGAGTGCCCTCAACCTCGACCGCTCCACCGCCACCATGGATGAAATAAAAGAGTTTATGCAACGCATTGGACAGACCAAAAGTCTCGCCAGCTCCGTCGCCAAGCACGCCACCCTCACCACGTACCTCTCTCATGTGGTGAAGGATCGGGATCTATTACAGGTGTCTCTGCTGGAACAGGACATGGTTGCCTCACACGACATGAATGGTCACTTTCAACGTCTACAGGAACTGCTTCAACGGCCCGATATCGCCGAAAGGGACAAGGTTCGCTTGTGTCTGTTGTACAACCTAAGATACGAAACGGCGACACAGAACTCGAGAGTGCAGGGCTTTCTGCAGCAAATGAGCACCAGTGGGTATAACAAGCTGATTGAAATTATGCGCGTGTACTACGGCAAAGACCGGGACACGAGTGAACTATTCGCCGAAACCGGCGTTCTCTCCTCGATTGTACGAACCTTTGTCGATGTGGGCAACATCTACACCCAGCACCAACCGGTGTTGAAGAAGACGCTCTTTAAGGTGCTCACCGATACGCTGGACGGCAGTGATACGGCCGCGGGATACCCTTATCGAACCCCAGCGCCCCCCGCCGGGAGTAGCTTTAAACCCGATCAAGTGCAGGTCTTTATGTGTGGTGGGTATACCCTGGAGGAGGCGGCACTCGTGCATAACATTAATCACCGAGCCAGTAGTGTGTTTACGCCGAATGAAATGACGCTAGTCCCACCGCAGTCAAAGATACAAATAGGAGGGGACGCTTTACTGAACACCGAACTCTTTGTCCGGTCTCTTGCACGAGGTCCCTAAAGGAAAGGAAGGAATATGTGTGTGTGTGTGGGGGGGGGGGGGGGGGAGAATTAAAACAAAACAAAAATTAAAAACTTTTATACCCTATCAAAAGCGTGTACCATATAAAACTCTTTTATTTCATGGACTTTTTATAACAATTCTTTCTCTTGTTATTTTTTTTTTGTTGTTGTTGGTTTTCGCTTTTAACCAACAAAATGAGTCCCGAAAAATATATATGAAACGTATCATCTTGTTGCTATGATCTTTCTTATTATTATTACGAATGAATAGTGTAAAGAGACTTTGATTTTAATTGGTTATTAAACAATAAACGTTTTGGTATTAGGCACACCGAATACGAAGTGCGTTTAATCTTTTTCTTTCTCACACTTTCTTTTTCCTTTTTTTCAGTGCATCGCATCGTTACAGGAATCCAAAACAGCATTACTTTATATTATTTCTTTAGTCACACCCAATCATAGATACATTTCATATTTATATATATATATATATTACTTTTCCTTACTAAGAGACGAGAAAAAAAAAAACAAAAAAAATGCAAGAAGTGGGTCTCTATTCTGCTGGTCAGAGCGATCCCTCTGACGACCCTCCCTCCACTCTAGCGTTACTGATGTACCTCCCTTTGACCCTGCGGCTACAACGAAAGGATATAGATCCTATGCAGGTACTGTCCGTCTCTGACGCCTCCTCCGCCACGCTGCTTTCACCTTACAGCCGTAAAAGAGAAATACAAGGCACTCCCGAGGAGGTGAGACGACTTCTTCTCCAATACCGGAGATCGAAGGGAAGGAAAAGGAGTAATAATAATAATAATAATAATAACGGAGGTAGGGGAAACACCCAAGAAGGTAATCCTTCTCTGAGTTCGTTAAAGAGACGAATACAAACGATGGAGCGAGAGGAAATAGAAAAAGTCGCCATGTCGTCTCCCATCGACGGAAAAACGCTCCACTTTAGACGAAAAAGATTCGTACTCGATGTGATCTTTTCCCCCCGTCTCTCGGACCAGCTGTCTAGACGATCTCCTCACTCCCTGTGGAGGGAATCGCGACAGTTGTGGCACCGCTCGCTGGAGGTGCTAGATCAGAGCGGGTATCCAGCGTACGCCTCCCTCCTCCAGTCGATGGGGAAGGCCCTCGGAGCCGCCGTCGCGCAAGAAGGGGAGTCAGGAACCGACCACCACGAGTTCTCTTTGGTGGATAAAATATTGTATATTATCCTTCGAACCAGCATTATCGCCAACCTTCGATGGACTCCATCCTCTCCTGCTGCCCATGGTGGTGGGAGTAGTAGCAGGGTAAAACAGGAAGAAAACGAAGAGGAAGAAGAAAGGGAGAAGCAATCGGAGGGAATGACGGAATCATCGGGTAGAGAGGGGGACACCTCCACGGATGTCGAAACAGAGGAGGCTAAGAAGTCTACCAAGTCGGGTAGAAAGCGGGCGAGAAGCCGTGGAAGAACTTTACTGTCATGGAGCCAAACCGCGTTTAAGGAAGAGACGGGAGTGTCCATCGACACCAAGGGAAAAAAGGTTCACCCCTCTGATGAACGTCGCCACGGTATTGTACTACAGCCAACCACCACAGAAGGGGCGGCAGTGGGAGCGCACCACTGGCTACAAGATGGAGGGCACTTGATAGGAGAGGGAGCCGGCGGGGACGGTGGAAATAATCCTCCTCATAAACACCCTTCTTCTTCCTCGTCTATTTCGGTACTTTGCCGTGAAGCCCTTTGTATCGAATCCCACGTGCACCCGGAGCCCTCCCAGCGCCTCCTCGTCGTCCCCCCTCGTCTTCGTCTGCACCCTAACACCACCCGTTTGGTCGAGCACTCCCCCACCCTGCGGCGTCAATTGATGTGGTCGACTGAACCGGATCCGGTGGTACAAGAGCTCTTCGCCACTCCGACCGACTGGTCCCACTATAATTACTATTTTCGGGAGATGCTGCGTGTAGAGAAGCTAGGTCGGCCCCTCTCAGGAATGGAGAGGCCCATCGCTAACCGAGAGGGGTGGATGGAGCCCAGTAAGGATGTGAGGGACGAGGTGCAACTGCTGTTTACCTCTAGTTCACGTAAACGAAACTCCTCTGCCAGAAGTGCGGCCGATCATATTCAACAACAGATTCAATCGTACGAACTCGCCTCAGGTACCACCTCCCCTTTAACCAAAAAGGGTAAAAAGGAGGAGGAAGAAACAGGAAAGGATTCTGAAAAGGAATCCAAGACGGAAAATACGCTGCGGTCTTTTCATCTGCTGGATCGATTGTACTGTGAGGATGTGTATCGTAGTTTCTATATCGCCCTGCACTGCTGCACGGCCGGTATCGCGGACCCTTACCAGCTTACTCAACTGTATGTGCCGCCACCACTGGGGGGGGAACCAGAAGAAATGGGTGAAAAGGAAGGCGGAAGACATTCCACAGAGAAACCCCAGCGAAGTGAAGTCTACTTGCACGTTAACGAGGCGTTTTACTTCTCCACGGAAGCGATGGAAGCACTGAGAGGGGAAGAGGAAAAGTCTACCAGCACTGACAGGACCGCCTCAGGGAGTACTCCGATGCAGCCAGTTTCTCATCGAGGCATCGTTACGATCCTTGTATGGGGCTGTCAGGTGGGGACGCTACTCCTACGCCTTGAGCGACTGGGAAAACTGACGCTGTTCCGTCCCTCCTTGGGCCGTTACGGCACCTGTGCGGCCGAGGCGCTCCTCCAGTGCACCGCCTTCATCCGACGACAGGTGTTTGAGCTCTTTGCACGGCCGGGAGGGCCCCACCAACTCTCTTTCCGTGTGTTGCTGACCGCTCAACGGCGCCTCCGGGCAGTGGCGACGGAGGTGGAACTACTGGCCAAGGTGTTTGGAGTGCAGATGGGGGCACAGTGGAGGGCCGCAGATGTGGTACATACTCTCTCCTCCGCTACATTGCTCACCACGTTATACCACACGCTGCTGGAGCGGTACTCTACCACTGCACTCCTGCAACTGCTGGGAGAGAAGGGGGCGGTTGGGGACCTCTCCGGACTGTATCAATCAACGGTCGAGGACGAAGCATATAACGACGACGACGATAATGATGACGAGGATTGGGGGGAGGAGGAGGAAGGTCCCCTGACCGAGTCACAATTATTTAGCGACCACTACCTAAAACAACAATCCAGACGGCTTGCCAAACGGAAAGATAAGATCAGCTCTGCCTTTGATGCGGTGGGTTTTGTGTTTCGATCGACTCTTTATCCACTACAGCAGATGATACATCGCTGGATCACACGAGGGGAGCTGCACGACCCCCAGGACGAGTTCTTTATTGTCCCCTCGTATGGTACTACCTGGAGTGGTTACACTACCGATCTCAGCCCGTATCGACTGCCCTCTTTCGTGGGTCCAGAGGCGGCGGAGTCGATTCTTAGTGCTGGGGTTAGTGTACGGGTGCTCCGTGCGGCAGCCACGCATGTCGTTCGGGCCTCTCGTATCGATACGCGGCAGGTGGATGGAATGTTACTCACCGGGGAGACGGAAGCGGACATCGACAATGAACAGTTGAGAGAAAAGGAAGAGATGAGGGGGTTAAATTACTTGGTGAAGGAGTATGTGGAAAGTCTGACGGGACTGCGGGAAGGGTTTCTCTACTCTCTCCCAGAGGTGGATTGCTTTCACGCACAAGGGCACCTCACCCGTTGGAAAACGTTCTACGGGGCCTGTAACCACGTCCTTCTGTCGGCGGTGGAAGAGGAAATCAAAGAGGCAATTCGAGAGCAGGAAGAGGCACGGGAAGAACAAGAACAGGAAATTAGTAAAATAAAGGAAAAGGAAAGGGGGACGGAGGAAGGCCTTCGGGGGAGCGTCACTCTTCCTAGTACGGTGGAAAGTAGTGCTGGCGGTGGTAGTAGTCATAAGAACATCGAGAAAACTTCTGAAGTGACCGTGAAGCACATCGACCCCAGTCTCGAAACGACACGGCCGACGGTAGAGGAGGAGGAGGCGCCGCCGCCCCTTCACACCCCCAGCAGTGCCTCACACATCACCATAGAATTAGCCTCCATTTCCGAAGAGGAGCTCATCTCGTCTCCATCGGAAGGGGTCTCTGAAATACCGCAAGAGGAGTTTTCCGATCGACAGTCCGAGGCTAGTCTACTAGGGCTGCGTCACGCGCACAGCACCCACAGTAGCAGTATGGCCTCCTCCCGCCGTAGCTCCGTCGTGACCTCTGCCCTATACGGAGCCATCACGCAGGAGCTACTTCAAGTAGTACAGCCCGCTCAAGACAGAGAGTACGTCCTCTCCCAGACACAGCAAGAGTTGAAGACCGCTTTTGAAACGGAAACACTCGAAAAGAAGAGGCAGTTGAGACTGTCGGAGTGGAAAGAGATTCGACTCACGTACCGAGTACGCCGTCTACAGGCGATACAGCGGTGCGTGGATGAACTGCGGGAAGTATACCTCCACAACGAAGAAGAGGAGAAGGAGGAGGAGGAGAGGGAGTCGGTAGAAAAAGTAGAGACAGAGAAAGAGGAGGAAGAAGAAGGGGAAAAGAAAAGAAAACGTCAGGTGGTGATTCCGCTGTCGAGACCCCCAGTACCAGTACCGCCAGTGGTCCGTCTCTATCCAGACCGATCTCAGCAAAACAAGTCCTCCCGCGCCACCGTCGCCTTCGCCGAGGACGAAAATAGAGTCAGCACCATTCAAAGTCCTCGCCTTACCGCCGGTGAAGTGGAACTCAGTGGTCCACCACGACTCACTCTCGGCGGAAAGCCCTCCTCCGCCCGACACTCCCGTACGACCTCTTGGGTACAAGCAGGACTACGCAGCTCTACCACCGCGGAAGCGTTAAAGACTCTGTATGAGACGGAAAAGGAGGCCAACGTGTTGGTGCGGTCGATGCTGTCGGGGTCCACCACCGTCAGTAGTAGTGACCACCAGGATCCCACTTTGGTGAAGAAGGGAGGGAATAGTAGTAGTGCGCGAGGCAGCCGAAGAGGCTCCCAGAGGAACGCTTCCTTTAGCGATTGGATGAAGGGAGTAGAGGGCAAAGAAGGAAACGTTGAAGACGATGACAATGTGGAATTGGAAAAGGGAAAAGATCGTCGAGACGCAGAAGGCTATCGACACCCAGATGAGCTCTACGTTATTGCTGACATCAACGACGACGAATACTTCAATGCAAGGACGGGAGCAGAGCGGACGCATATCGACAGTGCGAATGAAATGGAAAAGGCATTGCAGTCGATTGCAGAGCAGCACCAACGCTCCGTTCAGTACAGCTGGGAGAATGAACAGTATCAAAAACACTGTCACGCCGTCGCACACGGACAGGTTGGCGAGGCAGAGACACTGCCGGTGGTGACCCCTTTCGCACAACAGCCCAATTGGTGGGAAACTGGAAAAGAAGACGACCCACGCGGTGCGGTCAACTTATTCGTCAAAATCAAAGAGTCCCACCCCTCCACAGAGGACCCTCAAAAGGAGGCACCAGGACACCGCCTCTCTCCCTTCGACGACGATGAATGTTTGAACTCCTTTCAGGTTCTAGACGACCTTCGCCCCCTTTTGCGATGGGAGAAGCACACCACCGAGAAACACCAAGCCCTGGAGCACTGCTCTACCTACTACCTCTCCCTCGGAGCGTACACCGCCCAGTACCTCACACATAAGGCCCTGCAGCTGACCTTGCTACCCCCTTACGGTACCTCCTTCGTGCTCCTACGCGGGCTGCGGTGCACCTGCCTCCTACAGAAGGGCTCCTTCGCCGCCGCGGTCGGGGACCTCTGGGAGGAATACATTAATCGAGTCCTGGATGATACCACGACGGTGGCGGCCCAACACCTGGGAGGGGTGGCGGCCGGGGGGCTGGGAGGACCCTTCAGTGCGGTGGTCCGGTCCAAGAAGAGCTCTACCGGTCGTAGTCACTCACGGGAAGGCACCACAGAGACCCATACGGATGCTACGGGAGGGGTGCCGCTCAGTGGAATCGCCAAGCAAAGAGCCGCGGCGGCACTCACCTCTTTGAACGGTCTATACCGACGAGAGTGGTATGATTTAAGCCGCGGTACCGTCGAGCTGACGTGGAGACTGGCGGCGGAGGAAGGGGAGGAGGGGCTGCGACCACTGGATTTTATTAAGCGGTTAGAACTCGTCTCCACCTTGGGGGAGGGATTAGGAAACAAAGAGAAAAATAATAATAATGGTAATAATAATAATGTAACGGATTCCCGGAAAAGCATGTGGCTTCTTCCTCGGGATTTTCTCTATCACTATAGTCAGGTGTTTCGTGTACTGCTCTTCTGGAAGACAGTGGAACGAACAATGAGTCGTCTCTGGACACAAGCCAGAGAGTGTGGTATCGCGGAGGTGTTTGTCTTTTGTCATACGATGAAGACGATTCTCCAGAACAGTCTACAACAATCCTTCTGGGTGCGTCTCTGTGCCCTTTGTCACCAACTCGAACACGACTTGAAATTTGAAAGTGGTGTTCTTTACGAATTTCACTGTCTCGATGACTTCACCAAAGTACAGGAAGTATTTATGAAGGAGTGTTTTTTCGCTGCCTTTCTCTCCCAAGACGAAGAGGAAGAGAAGGAAGAACAAGATGAAAGAGTGCCGAGTATGAAGGAGGAGTTGGGCTCTATTCAACTCACCTTCTTCAAGCTGCTAAAGTACGTGGAGGTGGTCGAGGAGTGTGTTCGTCTGGCGAATACCACTGTCGCCCTTTGGTCAGAGAAGGAAGAAAAAAGAAAGAGGAATAATAACGACACGAAGGGGGAAGACGATTCTGTTTCACAAAAGAAGAAAAAACTTCACCGTAAGGTGAGAGACGTCGCCGTGCAGCACCTGCGTACTGCCGTCCGTGATACTGAGGTGATGGGAGAGACGCTTCAGCGTATGAGTGAGTCCATCTATCATAAAAAGAATCGTGAGAAGGGCCAACAAGAAGAGGGACCGGTCAGACAGCACATTCAATGGAGTGAGAGAGGCAGTTATCTTTCTCACATTGCTGTTTTATTGGAGGACGTGGTGAAGCGCATGCAAGACATGTAAACTTCAGAAGAAAAAGAAAGAAAGGGAAGTAGAAAACATTTCCAGATTGGGATTTAATTTCATTCTTTCTTTCTTACTTTGTTCATAGAACTTATCTCTGTAAAGTATTTTTTTTTTTTTCGTCTATACACAAATGTACAGTTATATAGTGTACTGATAAATATAAGGTATTCTATTTAAAAAAAAAAAATTATCTGCTTTCAACGGTTTCACATTCTCTCTCTCTCTCCGCATTCTTTCCTACAGTAGGGTAACGTATTTCAAAGCACGAAACACCAAAGTACCAAAAAAAAAAAGGGAAATTGGGTTACAACTAAAAACAAAAAGATAAAAGAAAAAGAAAAATAAAATAAAACTAAAAAAAATGTCGAATCTTCAAAAGATCAACGATATTGAGGCGGAGCTCGCCCGTACTCAGAAGAATAAAGCCACCATGGCCCACATCTGCTCTCTTAAAGCACGTCTCGCCCAACTCAAGCGAGAGCTGATCGCCTCCGACTCTAAAAAGGGCGGTGGTAAAGGCGAAGGCTTCGATGTCCAAAAGACTGGCGATGCCCGAATCGGTTTTATCGGATTCCCCTCCGTCGGTAAGTCTACCCTTCTCACAAAGATGACCTCGACGGTGAGTGAGGTGGCCGCGTATGAGTTCACGACATTGACGTGTGTGCCGGGTGTGGTGAACTACCGTGGGGCCAAACTTCAAATGTTAGATCTTCCAGGTATTATTGAGGGAGCCAAGGATGGTAAAGGACGTGGTCGTCAGGTGATTGCCGTCGCCCGCACCTGCAGTCTTATTCTTATTGTCCTCGACGTCGCGAAACCGCTTCAGCACAAACTCATCATTGAGAGAGAGTTGGACGGGTTTGGGATACGTCTAAACCAAACGCCTCCTGATATTACCATCCGCAAGAAGGAAAAGGGCGGGATCACGATTAGCTCCACCTGTCCTCTTACGCAGATGGATCACGAGACCATCAAAACCATCTTCACCGAGTATAGATACAACAACGCCGATGTGGTCCTGCGCGGGGACTACTCCCCTGATCAACTCATCGACGCCATTGAAGGCAACCGCACCTACATCCCCTGCATCTACGTCCTTAACAAGATTGATCAAATCACGATTGAGGAGTTAGACATCATCGCCCGACTGCCACACAATTGCCCGATCAGCGCGCATCATGGATGGAACTTGGATGGTTTGTTAGAATGTATTTGGGATCACTTGAACTTTATTCGGGTGTACACCAAGCCGAAAGGTCAGGTGCCGGATTATGATGAGCCGGTGATTCTTCGCCGAGTCCCACAGCCCACCGTGGAGATGTTCTGTAATCGTATACATCGACAGCTGATGCGTAGCTTCAAGTACGCGTGGACGTGGGGGGCGTCGGTGAAGCACCAACCGCAGAGAGTAGGAAAGGATCACTTACTGGAGGACGAAGATGTCGTACAGATAGTCAAAAAGGTGTAGTGTGTGTGTGTATGTGTGTGTGTGTGTGTGAGTGAGTCCTATATTTCCACTACAATCCTTTTTTTTTTTTTGACGTTTTATTTTTATTTATCTGTCTATTTATTTATTTTTGTTTTACAGTTGTAAGAATAGGGAAGAATGAACGAGAGAAAAGGAAAAAAAAAAAAGGATTTCGGAAACATTATTAAAAAATCATAACTATGTTTTTAGGGTAAATGCTTTTTTTTTTTTTTTTTTTGAGTGTGTGTGGTTTACTTTCCATTTTCCTCCCAATATAAATTAATATGAATATTAAATAATAATAATAATAATGACTAGGAAAAGAATATATAATAATTATTTTTAACACAGCAATAAGCAGAAAAAAAGAAAAACATTATTCTTACATGAACCCCTCTTAATACACAAAACTCTATCTTTTTTTAAAAAAATGGCATTGATAAAATCATTTTCCTTTTTTTTATTTTCCTTTCTTTCTCTTTCTCTTACATAAAAATAAAAAAAGAAAAAACAGTAAGTAAGCTTACACACTCCCCCCGGCCCCTTATATTTTATATTTTACTTTATTTTCTTTCTCGCTCGGTATGAAGGGGAGAGATATAGTAGTCCTGGTAGGCCCCAGCGGGTGCGGTAAAACCACCGTCATCAACGAGCTCCGTCGACGTCATCCTCACTACTTTTCCTTCTGCGTCAGTCACACCACCCGCGCCCCCCGGCAGGGAGAGGTGGAGGGTCAGCAGTATTACTATGTATCACGGGATAAGTTTATTGAGTTAGTGAAGAGAGGGGAAATGGCGGAGTATACTCTTTTGTTTCCTCAACATAGTACTACTACTACTGCTGCTGGTGGTGGTGCTGCTACGGTAGAAAAGGGAAATAAGGTGGAGGACATGGATGGGATTCGGCTGATGGAAAGGGTTATGAATATTGACTTTCATGACATGGATAAGCTGCTCACCCTTGATCCTAGTGGGCGAGGTACTTTCTACGGCACGAGTAAAGCGGCACTGCTTTCGAAACTAAGGCGCAACAAGACTGTATTGATGGATACCGACTTGAAAGGGGCCATCTCTCTGCATCGTATATTTAACTCCGCTAATAATAATAATAATAATAGGGAGGGAGATGCCTCCTCCTCTTCCTCTTTTCTTTCGCTTCCGACGACGACGGAAGGTAGCAGCAGCAGCAGCAACGCTAGTACTAGCCGTAGTTCCAAAGATAAACCACTTCGTCAGTATTCGTGTTACATTATTCTCATTCTACCGCCTAGTTTAGAGGTGGTGCGAAAGCGTCTGTTGGAACGAAAGAGTGAGACGGAGGAAACACTTCGCCTTCGCATGCAGTACAATCAAATGTGGATGAAATACTACAAAGCCTATCAAACGGTGTTTGACATGACTGTCGTTAACGAAGACCTGGAGACGTGTGTGAGGGAAATTGAAGAGCATATCGTCAAGGCAAAGAAAGTGTCGGACAGCCCAAATACATTTATAAAGTCATCGTTGTGAGAAAGAGAGAAAAGGAACAAAAAAGGGCACATATTATATTACACTGTTTCTATTTCTGCTTCTCTCTTAATTATATATTTTGTTTTACACGGTTTTTATTATATTAAAAGAAGCGGTAACACGGTGCACGGTTGCTGCTGTGAATCATAAAAATAGAGCATTGTTCTTCACATCAAAAGTAATTTATTTTTTTATTTACTTTTATTTTAACAGTATAATTCGTATTTATTAGGTTTGGTTTTCGTTTCTATATATATATATATATGCATAAAATCACTGCTTCTCTCATTCTCTGCTGTTGATCATTTTCTTTGAAAAAAAAAAAGGTAAGAGAATAGAAATAAATGGAGGCAAACATTCAACGAATAATAGATGTCACGCGCTCCGGGGAAAGTGCCTACAGCATCTTCACCTCTTTTGAAGCCATCTTTAAGCGAAAGTATCTCCTGAAACGAAACAACAATACTAATAATAATAATAATAGTAGTGGTGAGGACAGTCCCTTCACCTCAGGGTTCCTCGTGCTCTTACGCCTCTTACGGGAGGCGGTCCTACCACACCTCTCCGAGGAGCTTCACCGATTCGTACTAAAGCTCTGGAGCGCCCTGTTGCAGGTGGAAGTGGCTGCCATAGAGGGAAAGGAGATCAAAAATTCAATAGTGTTTCATAATGAAGCGAGCACCGTGCATCGTACACTACTCCCGCAGTGGCGTCAGTCCATTACAGAGGCCCTCCTCGGTCACTTAGCGGAGCAAAAGTTCTCTCTTGGAGACATTTTGACCTTTTTGGATCACAGTGTAGAATTCGAAACGACGCTATGGACGAGCATCGATGAGGTAAAACGAAAAAGGGATACTTTATCAGCACCGCCGTCGGAAGAGGAATGGAAAAGTCTTTCTGCCCTTTCAGCTCAGTACCTGACAGCGCTCCGAGAGGCGGTGGTGCAGCTGATCGGCCCTGTATGGGCCCGCCGTCGTATATCCTTTTCCCCCGCGACGGAGGACGCCCCTCGGATAGAGAGTTGGTGCAGGCGCTGTATTCATCTCGACTGTGTAACGATGGCGGTGCGTATCACCACTGCCATGGAGGGAGAAGGAGAAACGGAGCCTTCGTTTAAAGTGTGGAAAAGTGTGAAGAAGGCGATAGATCACTCCTCGGAAAGCGACTCCATGAGGATGGAGCGTGTATTCTACTGGTACGTCGAGAACACTCTGGACGGTCTTTCTAGAAACGACAAACCACAAAAAGAAAACGTCACCCACCCCTCTGAAAGGCAGTACTTCTCCTTTCCGTGGTTTATTCCTGTGTCAAAGGGAGAAGGGTGGTGGAGAGAGTTATGGCGGGTCCACAAGTTAGCGCCGTCGACAGTCCAAGCACCGCTCCTACAACCTTTTATTATCCGCTTCCTTACCCTCTGGCACTACACGCCTCCCAAGACTGCGGAAGGCACAGGGGCATCCGTACGTACTGTGGAACAGCAACAGGCCTATGAAAGAGCTTTGGAGGCACTGTATCGACACACACTCCCCCAGTGCGAGGAGAACGCTTCGATGAAAGGGTACCTCGACTCGCTCTACTCTTCTATGAAATTTCTGTAATGGTTTTTCGATGAAACAGGAAAAAAAAAAATTATTCACTTTTATTTATTCTTCGTTGGTGAAGTTCCCGTACCGACCACACGAAGTTTGGCGAATCAGGTGTTAACCCTACTATTCATATTGCTATTTGAAAAGTACATGCAGATACACTCCTATATATTTATTTTCTCTCCTCCGGTGATTTTTGAATAATACTACCAGTGTTTCTTTGTGTAAACCTATTCCTTTCTTTACTACTAGTTCATAAACAGTCTATAGATAATAGATACATATTAGCAGTTGTTGTTGTTGTGGATTTGCAAAAAAAAAAAAACACGGAAACAATCACCCACATTCATCTTAAGGGGGAACGACGTAGTTTACCAATCGACGCAATGGGTAGTAAATCAAAGGACAAGAAGTCATCGACGCCGCCTCCGGTGGAGTTGCCTGGTCCTAAAAAACTAACGCCAGAGCAAGTAAAGATGAGTGCCGCCCCCTCCTACCCGAATAATAATGCTAATACTAACAATGAGGATGTCAATGCAGGGTTCGTGCCTCCCAAAACTAAAACCGTAGATCTTAAAACGATTCGAGAGAAGCGCAATCAACTCATTCATGAGCACTTTGTGCGTCAATCCTACACCGACTGTCTGGCGGTCATCGAAGCCCAGCTCAAAGAAACTGAAGGTACGTGCGAGTACGCCCTCTACGTCAAAGGGCTTCTCAAACGACTGTCAGGGGAGCTGACGGAGAGTCTGCAGCTGTTGCAAGCGGCCTCGCTGGTCAGCCCGGAGAACTGTCTGACCCGTAAACAGCTCGCCCGGGCGCTGTATCTACTAGGCCGTCACGAGGAAGCGATCCAGGCCTTCTACGAAGTGGAAACCATTCTCCTCTCCAAGGACCTCTCCCCTGACTGGGAGATCCCCCTAGGTATTGGACTGTGTATGATGAAGTTGAAAAACTACAACGAAGCCGCGGACGCCTTTTTGAGGTCGATTAGCATTCAACGTCACGACGTCGCCTTCTTACACCTCGCGGAGGTGTTGGTGTTACAAAAAGAGTATCAACAGGCGCTTGAGGTGTACAGTCAGTTAAGCGGTACGACCCTCACCACTAGTGCCGAGGCGCTCTGCCTTCAAGGACAGGTCTACCTCCACCTCGGGGACACCGCCAACGCCTTTCACTGTCTTGGGCAGTGTCTGACGCTTGACGCCACCAATACCAAAGCCCTCATTGCGGCTGGTTCACTCATCCAGGACAACGGAGACTTTGACGTCGCCCTTCGCAAGTATCGTGTCGCGGTCGCCTACGACCCTGAAAGTCCCCAGCTGTGGAATAACATTGGGGTCTGTTTTTTCGGTAAAAAGAACCTCTACGCCGCGATTGCCTGTCTGCGTAAGTCGCTCTTATTGGGGCCGTTGGAGTGGATCACGCACTATAACGTTGGTCTTGTGTATCTCTCCATGCAGCGCCACGTCTCCGCCTTTCATCATCTTTCCTCCTCCATCAATCTCCACAATCAGTACGCCCCTAGCTTCATGCTCCTCGGGGTGTCGCTGTCGCTGTTGAACGATATGGATAACGCCTGTCTTGCCTACAACCACGCCCTCCGCCTCAGCGACGACTACCTCTTCCACCTCAACTACGCCGTTACGCTCTTCAACAGTGGTTGTGTTCGGGAGGCGGTGGAGCAGTTTCAGGTGTTTAACTCGGTCTGGGAGTCCCTATCGGTGGAGCAGCGTCGTATGGAATCGGCGGCGATACCAGGAGTGAAGCGACACCTCGAGGCGTTACTTACCCAACACAGCCTGATGACGGGGCAAGGTGCCGCTAACCCTGAAGATGCGCCCCACGCCACGCCACAACCTGCCCTCCATCCCCCTCCAGCAGGAAGAAGAGAAGAGAAGGCGGGCGAGGCGGAAGAGGGGTCCTCGTCGGTGGAGGACTCGGTACAGAGGGCAAAGAGTGAAGAGACGATGGAGAAGCGAGTGGCCTCGGTGAGTGACTCTCAGCAGAGTCGTGACACCACCCACGGCACCTCTAATGTCTCCGTAGAGCGACAGAACACCACCACCGATACCCACGAGGATAACCTTGCCAAAACCGTAGCATCTCCTTTTTTGGCGAATGAATCCTAAAATTGTAAAAAAGTGGAGGTCAACTACCCCAAAAAAAAAAAAAAGGAGAAAAGTAGAGTAAGGTGGCGCATATTTTACTATTCTTACGAGGAGCGGTTATCGATAATAACTGATGTGGTTTCTCTCTTTTTTTACGAAAGCAAATGTAGAAAAGAAAAAAGAAAAATGTAAACCCTATTCATGTGCGCGACACTCTTTTCCTGGGTCTTTACTCTCCGAGAACTAATTATAAAGCCTTTGGTGTCATTTTTTTTTTTGTTGTTATTGTTGTTTTGCTGTTGTTTTGATTTCTGTAAACTATAATAGTACTTCATTCACTTCAATACATACATATATATGTATATCATCAGCACTTTCTTGCGTGGAAAGAAAAAAGCCGTAACAGAAAAAAAAAAACGAAACTAAGGAGTACGACAGCAACTTCATATTCCTTTCTTGACCAGTGATTCCCTTTACATAATGTTTTTTCTTTTCGTCCTTTTCTCTCGGCTTTTTTTTTTTTTTTGATTATGTACACACACTATCGTCAAAAAAGTGCTCCATTACAATAAAGTTAAACTAATCCTACATAGAAAAAAAGGCCATACCCCTCACACAGTTATGCAACAAAACGACGACAATGGAGATCTTATTCTAACGTTTATTCAACGTCAGATTCAAAAAGTCAAGGCGGAGGTCAACTGGCACACTTGTAAATTAGAGTTGGAAAACGAAAGACGCGTTCGTCAAGCGTGGCAACAACAGGTTCAAGATTACATGAGCGGGGGTGGTAGTCATCCGCAGAGGGAGAGAGAGGAATGGGAACTGTGGGGGCTGTTTTACTGTACGGTGGCCCTTCACCTCTTCGGTCTAATCGTCTGTCTAGGGATCATTCTTCTTTGCGTCCGGGATTCCCAGCAGCGACTGTCGTGGTGGTGGCGCTGTAGGAAGGAGAGGGCAAGGACGGCGGCCAGGCGACGCCAGCTCGAAATCGAAATAAACGCTCTCACAGAAGCGGAAAAAGAGGGGCAAGAAGTGAAAGATTTGTTATGGGACTATGCCGAGCAGAAAGAAGAAGTCCAGCATCGCTGTCGGAGGGAAAAGGGAGTCCGTTGGGAGATTTACCGCAACTTCATCGCCGCTGCGGTTTGCAGCCTCCTTCTTTTCTACTTGCCAGTGGTGACAAAAAACTTGGTGAAGGTGGCCCTAGGTTGGTTATTCTACGGGACAGTCCCTCCCCTCTCGGAGTATCTGCTCGCCATGGTGACCTCTCTTCGGACGGCTGCCGTGTCCCTCCCTGCACGCCGACGCGGAGGGAAGCACCAGCAGGGGGAGAAGGAGAGCCTCTTCTATCGCTTCAGTGAAATGGTGCTCTTGCTACTGGTAGGACAGTTTCTTTTACACGGTATCTTTCATCTTCTCCAGGCGGCGGTGGATAGCGCTACACAGCACTACAGTCTCACACGAATAAGAGAGGAGGGGATGGAACGACTCCATCGAATGAAGGCGTTAAGGGCGGAGGAGAGAGAGGAGAGGCGACACCGGGAGTTGTTGAATCATCAGCAGAGAGTGGTGGAATTCCTCCAGACGGCTGTGACACCGGCGGCCATCGCACCACCGTCGGCGACGGCGGCGGAGCTCCCTTTGGAGACGGAAGCGGCCGCTGAAGGGTCATCCTCAGAGACGGAAGGCGTTGAAACGAATAAAGAACCAGTGGTCCCAAACCCCTTAGACGGCAAAGGAGAGGAGGGAGAGGGAGTAAGGAACGACGATGAATCTGCAGCAGTATAAAAAAAAAAAAAAGAATATTTTTATTTTATTTTTATTTTAGTCACGCATTAATGAATGGATTGGATGCTAAATTGACTCTTACCATTATTATTATTATTATTATTGTGATTCTCTCTCTTTAAATACGAAGTATAGTTTGAAGTGAGTCCCACAGGCTCACTAATAAATCATAGTAGATCTTTTCTTATTATTATAATAATATTATAAGTAAGAAATTATTATTAGTAGTAGTACTTAAAGTCATGAATAAACTCCCTCCATCGGTTCGTAATGCACCCGTCTACGCCACCGCCTTGAACCAGTTCTCTGTCTGCCGTCAGCCATGGAATGAATACATCAAGGTACTCACCAAGGAGGACAGCACCCCCTACCACACCGAGCCCCATGAGAAGCCGGCCTACCGCGGCCGTAAGCGAGGGAGAGAGGGATGGCTGTTTGGTCAGCAGGTTCAGCTCCACTACCACCGCTTCCCGGATGAGCAGCTCTTCACCAACCTCACCCGCTGGCGAATGGGAGACACGGTAGGCGATGTAGCGCTTCAGCAGTTCCGCAACGCGCAGCCCTTTCACCTAGAGGAGAAGGACCCGGAAGGGAGGGGACGGCCGGAGCCGGAGACGTACATGAAGCTCAACTACAAGAACCCCGCCACCATTTCCCGCTTCCTCACCCGCACTGGACACATGTACCCTCAAGACATTCTCCCCCTTCATCCAGAGGCGGTCTCCAAGCTGCGTGTGGCCAAGGCTCAGGCCATTCGTATCGGTCTCTACCCCCGCTTCGGCAATCCCTTTTGGTTCCGCAGTCAGCGCTTCCGGCCCAAGGCCTATCAAGAGAACTACGACCCCACCACCTACTCGACCAAACACACCATGGAACACTTTGCGTATAATTGGGTGCAGACCGATCGCATCCGTCAGTACTTTCGTGAGTTGGATCAAGTACACAGTGGACGGCGGGCGGTGTCGGGGGGCAGTGCGGAGTCGCGGCAGCAGGAGGATTATTATTCAATAGAGAGAGAGTCGCTGCGGGTGAACCGAGATGGTCCTAGCTACGCCGCGAGGGTCGATCACTCCATCAAGAACCCCACCGTGCCGGGTCTCATGTCGACGAAGGGTATGAAGAAGAAGTTCTACAATCTTTACTCGTCCACCTCGACGAAGCGTATGGGCTTTAGCAACCCGACACTAGGTATCAAGAAGACATAAAAAAAAAAAAGAAATAAAAAAAAAAAGGAGAAAAGAAGAAAAGCGCAGTTTTTCTCCCTTTTTAGTTTATTTTTTTTTTTTGGAATTCTTCATTACACATTTAAAACTACTTTTAGTGAAACCAAAAACAAAAAAAAAAGGCATGGTGGTGACTTTCATTTCTGAGCCCCACGTTTCTGTTTTTTTTATTCTTTCCTTGTGTGTGACTACAGTAATTACAAAAATAAAATACTCTTTTATCTCCCTGTTTGTTTTCTGTATTGTTAAGAAAAGAAAAGAGAAAAGGAATCTCTCTCTCGAAATGCCGTCGATCAAAGAGCTAGACCTACCCTCCCTCGTGGTCACGGTAAACTCCAAAGACTGGAGCCGTCGACCTCTCTTCTTTGTCGGTGACGTAGGAGGGAGTTACGCCCGTCTCGGGTTCGCGACCCTCACTCAGGAGCACCCGACCCCCTCGGCCCTTCACAAATTCCAAGTAATCTACACCCGCTTCTTCATGACCAAGAAGTCGATTGTTCAGTTGAAGGACTTCATAGGAGAGCTTCTTACCGAGCTGCTATCGTACGACGCCGATGCCGAGACAGGCACACAAGGCAAAGGGCAGGCAGTACAGCAACGACTCGCGGCGTTGCAGAACCACCCGGTATTGCGGCGCGTGCAGTACGGCTCCCTCGCCCTCCCAGGCCCTATTACTCACAACGGTACGGTCGGAGGACCCTTCAATGCATTGAAAGGGGTCCTTCGGCTAGAGGAGTGCCCGACGTTTTTATTTCCCCCCGGTAAAAGCCGATTTTTGAACGATATTGAGAGTGGGGCGTACGGCCTCGCGGCGTTGAGCAATGCGGGTCAGCTGTCTCAGTATATGAAACCCCTGTGGGAGGGGAAGCAGTGGAGGGAGGTGATGGGGGAGATACCCATCGGTAGCACCCTCGGAAAAGGAAACTGCATGGTGTTGGCGCAGGGCAGCGGGTTAGGTTCGGCGTACATCTTTTACCGAGAAAGCACCGACAGCTATGATGTTATTTCCACCGAGGTGGGGAGTACCACGGTGCCCGACTTGGTGTCCTCTCGCGCGTACTTGGATGGGCTGGCGCATTACTTGCACCTCACCGCGAACGCCGTCACCACCGACGATGTCAACGCCACTGAGAAACCAGTCCGGCGGGTCCGCCTCAACTGCGAGCAACTCACCACAGGCGCGGCGCTCGAGTACAACTACTTTTGTATTGTCAAATCCAAAAGTTCCACCCTGCAGAGCAAAAAGATACGACACAGTCCATTAAAGGCCGGAGAGATTGCGACACTGGCCAAGAAGGGCGACCCTGACGCCCTCGCTGCGATGACCACCATGTTTGAAAACTTGATGAAAATTTGCTCCGAGATGAACATGTTATTGGTCCCGTTAACGTTTGCCTTTATCGGAAACAACATCACCCTCAACCAATTCTTTTTTGAAGATGCGAACCGCTGTGGGAAACTGTTTAGCACGCTGTTGCAGCATCCTATGGAGCAACGTCATCCTGGCCTGATGCAGCGACCTACGTTTCTCCGACAGGTAAAGGAGATTAATATGAATCTTATCGGGTGTGTAGGGGTGGCGTTGAAGGAGTATACTTCGGCCTCAAAGTCGAAACTCTAACAAACACACACACACACACATAAATGAACACAAAAGTCTCCGAGACTGTC
Organism: Angomonas ambiguus; assembly: GCA_019695575.1. Taxonomy (NCBI): domain Eukaryota; phylum Euglenozoa; class Kinetoplastea; order Trypanosomatida; family Trypanosomatidae; genus Angomonas; species Angomonas ambiguus. Next base: position 9,905 of record JADNSB010000043.1, on the reverse strand, counting down.
TTTGTTGTTTTTTGTTTTTCTGGCGAGGGAGAAGTGGAGTGAAATAAGTGGTAATGATGGTGATTATGAGAAAGAATAATAATAACCACTGCTGAAACACCATTCTCTACTTTCCATTTTTTACAATACATAGTGAAAGCGACGTTAACGGCAATGGAAAAAAAGAAAATAAGAACTAAATTTTATTTGAAAATAAATGTATTGAATGAATGATGTTTAGAGTATTGCTAATAAACTCTTCATCTACATTTTTTTTGTATTTTTAGTGGCAAATATTTCTAAATAGGAGAAAGGAAAAAAAAAAACATTTAATGGATTCTGATTCATTAAAAGAATGGAATGAACTGCAACAGACCATCTCCAACGAAATTAAAATCCCTCGTAATGAAAAATTTGACCACTACATTTCCTCCTTTGAAACCGAAAATAATAATAATTATTATAATAATAAAACCGATAGGGTGTTGGGTTCCTTTGACAAGGAATTTATTCACGATGGGTTCGCTCTCCCTGTGGAAACTTTAGAGCAGCACTTTGGTATCTCTCTTGGTGCTGCTGCTGAGGATGATAATAATGATAAGGATAATGACGGCGGTGTCAAGAGCGGCCTTGGGGCTGGACTCCTCCGCCAGTACCCCGGCTTTGTCGAGCAACTCCGTCACGACTGTCACTCCCAACAAGAAGCCTACCACCTTCCTCACAGCAGTGAGTGCTCTCCGCCGCCACTGAGGACGATAGGCGGAGTGGATATTTCCTTTGTCCCTGACACCGACCTCGGGGTGGCGTGCCTCGTCCTCCTCGACTTCCCCAGTCTTGAGGTACAGGAGGTGTACTACCACCACTGTACGCTGCAGGCCCCATACCGCTCCGGCTACCTCGCCTTTAGGGAGGTGGAACCCGTGATGGAGCTCTTCCAGCAGCATCGACCCTCCATGAAGGCCGCCGGGCGTGACCCTCAGCTGTTGGTGATCGACGGCGGGGGTGTACTGCACCCGCGTCGTGCAGGACTGGCCGCTCACTTGGGGTACGCGTTAAACATCCCGACGATTGGGTGTGCGAAAAAAATGTTAGTCGTAGAAACACTCTCGCGGGAAACCGTAGAGGCCGCTTTTAGGATACCGGCGGTACCGGTGGTGGAAGGCGAGGAGGCGCATCCGCCCTTTCGGCCGCTGGTGGTACCCTTCCCGGTAGACAACACCACCACCACTACTACTACTACACAATACCGTATGTATGGATACGCGCTACAGAACGGCATCAGTGCAAAGAAATCTATTTTCATTTCTCCAGGAAATAAAGTTGGGTTTGCCATGGCGCTCGCGTTGATTCTGTGTTGCACACGGCACCGTGTCCCAGAGCCTACCCGTCAAGCAGATCTTCTTTCCAGAGACTATATCCGAAAACATTTTCCAAAAGTGACGTCATCATGAAATAAAAAAAAAAAAAACGCTCTCTCATTTTATTGATTATTATTTTTTTCTGGTAATAAAACTTACCTCTCTGTACACTATTGCGCGAGCAAACAAACACAAAAAGAAAAAGAGGAAAAAAATTACTTGAAAACAAAAAAAAAAAAAGGAATTGTTTATTTTATCAACCCAACCACAATTCTCTTTACCTATACTATGTTCCTCCTCCTTCTCCTCTAGTAACGTAACAAAAGGTATTCACACACACACACACACATAATCAATATAAATAAATTGATATATATAATACATTTTATAGTTGTTTGTTTGTTTAAAAAAAAAAAATTTATATCGAATGATTCTCCTCGCCCTTTTAATCGTCACCCTTTGGGTGCTTTGGAGAGTCTATCACTTCTCCGCCTATACCACTCACCGCCTAGAGGGTAAGACAGTCTTGGTGACGGGAGCCAACAGTGAGTTGGGCCGGGAACTGTGTCTCAGCCTGTACGCGCACAAGGCCAAGGTGATCGCCTGGGACTCGAATAAGATAAAATTGGAAGAGCTGCGAAGGGAGGCACGACGTAGAAACGGAGAGAAGGAGGGAGAAGAAGAAAAGACGACCACCACCACCCGCACTACCACCACTGCTGCTGCTGCTGCCGCCTCTACCAACTATAACGATAGTTTCGTAATTGTGTCGGTCGATCTCTCCTCTCGGCTACAAATTTCTCGCGCCCTCGGAGAACTCTCCCAAGGCGGCGGTAACGGTGGAGTGATGGTGGACTGTGTTGTCAATGCGGCTCACCTCTACCCCATCAAACCCTACATGGACCGTGAGGAGGAATCCTCGAATAAACTCTTTCAAGTCAACACCGCCGCCCCTTTAATACTCGCACGTCACTTTATCCCGTTGATGCTACGACGCAAGAATGGGGGGCAGTTCGTCACAGTGGTGCATGGAGCGATGGCCAACCTCATAGGAGGGGTGCACCCCACCGCACCGGACTACGCCGCTACCCAGTGGGCCGCCGTCGGGCAGCATCACAGTATAGCAGAGTGGGTCCGGGAGGAACACCGCCGCCGCCGTACGGAGGGTACCGTTCATTGCACATTACTGTACACCAAGGAGGTGGAGAAGGGGACGCCGGCGTCGGTAGGGCTGACGACGAGCGCTTCTGCTTCATCGCTACGACGGAGTGGTGGTAGTCCACAGAAAACCAACCCCACCACACCCGATCACAGCTCTCCTACCCCATCCTCGGAGGCGGTGGCACGACGGGCGGTGGGGGCCATTCGTAGACGAGAGGAGGTCAGTGGTCGGTCCCCACTAGACGCCTTCCTACCCGCACTGTACGGACTCCCAGCGCCTTGGGTCGCTAGTCTTGCCCGCTGGTTGGGATTCACCGCGGGTGGTAGTGTGGGGGGAGAGAGGGAAGGAGGAGGAGAGAAGAAAGGTCAATAATGAGGTTGATTTTCAAAAAGGGCAAGGAAGAAGGAGAGGAAGAGGTGAAATAAAAAAATAAAATGAAAAAATAAAATATAAATATAAATAACATTGGGTCAGAATTGAAAGAGGAGCAGTATTGTTGCTGGTATTTATTTAATTTTTTTGCTGGTAGTAGTGACGACTTACTCACTATTCTACAACACCCTATAAAAATGATTATAAATATATTATTATTATTATTACTTCCTCTTCTTTCCTTTTTCGGCTGTCCTCTCCGCTCCATCGTCTTTCTTTACTTTTTGATTTGTCTCTCACACACAAGAAAAAAAAAAAGAAAAAAAACATTTCATTACTCTTTTTTCTTCACCTTTGTGTGTGAGCAGGATTGTTTTTTGTTGTTGTTGTTGTTTTTGTTCTTTCCACTATTTATTTATTTATTTTTCTTTCTTTCTCTCTCTCCAATTGGTATTCTTTTTTTATTTATTTATTATTATTATTATTATTTTTATTCCATCCAAAAAAAAAAAAAGATAAACTAAAAAATATATACGTAAGTATATAAAGAATTACATAATAAAAAATAATAAATTAAAAAAAGTCATGTCGACGCCCTTCCAACCCAGTCCTATGGTGCAGGTAGAGGAAAACCTACTCAACCGAGTCTACCAGCGTGTCTCCGCCTGCAAGGATAAAACACAGCTCAAGATGTCCATCGGGGACCCCACCTTTGACGGCAACCTCGTCACCAGCACCGAGGCCGTTCAGGCATGGACCCGCGTCCTTCAAGAACCGAAGCATCATGGCTATATCACTGGCCAGGGTCACCCAGAGGCACGGAAGGCGGTCGTTGAGTACTGGGGCAGACGGTTTGCCTGGGATAATACGGCTCACCTCCATCCGGAGGACGTGGTGCTCACGTGTGGGGGGTCGGAGGCTATCCTCGCCACCTTCGCTGCTCTCGCCGAGGAAGGAGATAACCTTCTACTTCCCGCCCCGGGGTTCGCCCATTATGCGTTCGTCTGTGATATCTTTAAGATTCAGATCCGATATTATCACTTGAAGGCGTCGACGGGGTGGGAGGTGGACTTGGAGGAGATAAAGTCCCTCGTGGATGATCGTACGAAAGGGGTGCTGTTCAACAACCCTAGCAACCCCTGTGGCAGCAACTGGAGCCTCTCTCACGTCACCGCCCTCACCCAACTCTGCGAAACACTAAAGCTGGTGATCATTGCCGATGAAATTTATAGCGGAATGAACGCCCCCTCGCAGCCCTTTCACTCTTTTGCTAATCTCTCTACGGTGGTACCCCGGTTTATTATCAGCGGCACGGCAAAGATGTTGATGGCCCCTGGCTGGCGGTTAGGGTGGGTGATGATGATGGATGAGCAAAATTTAATTAAAGCGCTACGAGATGGTGTAAAGACAACGGCGAATATGTCGTTAGGTCCTAACGTGATCGCCCAGCGTGCCCTTCCCTCCATCCTTCGCGATACCCCGGACAGTTATTACGCCGCATGTTGGGCAGAAATTGAAAGCAACGCCCAGCGCTTCACTGACGCGGTCAACCAACACTGTACCGGCCTCTCGTGTAAGTGCCCTCAGGGAGCGCTTTATAGTATGGTGGAGATTGACTTGCGCTGCTTCCCGACTTTTGAGACGGATGTTGACCTTTATATGGCCCTGGAGGATGAGGAGAATGTTCAAGTGGTGCCGGGAACTTACATGGGATCGCCAGGGTTCCTCCGCGTGTGTATTACGCGACCGGCGAGTATTATTGAAGAAGTAACGAAACGCCTTCAGCAGTTCTGCACCCGACACGCCAAAGCGGTTTGAAAAAAAAAAAAACGACTACTACTAGTAATAATATTATTATTAGTAAATAAATAATTAAAAATGGAAAAAAAAACAAGAGTAAAGGAGGGGAGAGAGGGAAAGAATCTCTTTTTTTCTTTTTTTTTTCTTTTTTTAATTTGATGAAGTTAAAAGGGCAGAATCTATTGAACACACACACACACAACTTAAGCGGCTTTTTTTGTTTGTTTGTTTCGTTTCCTTAGTAACGCATTTTTCTTTCTTTTAATAAAAAAAGAAGAAGAAAGCCTTGAAAAAATAAAAGTATTCACTAGTTAATAATCAAATTCGCTGTTGTAAAACTTTGCACAAGTACTGAAAAAAAAATCGATTTTTCGCAATTATCATTATAATAAAAATAATAACACTTCTAGAAAGAAAACAAAAAAAAAAACGAAGAAACTGTTGTATAATTATTAAAAAAAAATCGATTTACTTTTTTGTGCTTTCTACTACTGTTATTATTGCTACTACGACTACCGTTGTTTTCTTTTTTTTTTTTCTTTATCGATTGTTTCTATGAAGAAATTTTTTTTTTTGTTAATGATTGCTACTGAAAACACTGTCAATCGTCTTTAAACGAATGTTATCCCAATTAAAAAATATATACCTATTTTTTTACCTCCCTTTTTTTATTTTATTTTTTTATTTTTATTTTCAGTCCATCAAAGCCTTTTTGTTTTTTATTTTATTTCACCACTTTTATCGAATTTATATTTATAATGGCACCTATTCGTGTTGGTATTAACGGCTTCGGCCGCATCGGTCGTGTGGTGTTCCGTGCCGCCATGGACCGCCCAGACACTATCGAAATCGTCGGTATCAACGATCTCCTGGATGTGGACTACATGGCCTACATGCTACAGTATGATAGCACCCACGGCCGCTTCAACGGCACCGTCGAAGCCGACAAGGCCAACAGTAAATTAATCGTCAACGGTAAAGCGATTCGTGTCACCAGTGAAAGGGATCCTTCCAACTTAAAATGGGATGCCGTTCAGGCGGAGGTGGTGGTGGAGTCGACGGGGCTGTTCCTCACCGACGCCCTCGCCCGCCAGCACATCAAGGCCGGTGCGAAGAAGGTTGTCATGACAGGACCCCCAAAGAGCGACGACAACACACCCATGTTTGTGATGGGCGTCAATCACCACACGTATGCCGGACAGGATATTATCAGTAACGCCAGCTGCACGACCAACTGCCTCGCCCCACTCGCCAAGGTGCTGCACGAGACGTTTGGGATTAAGGAGGGCTTGATGACCACCGTGCACGCCACCACCGCCACGCAAAAGACGGTGGACGGTCCTTCTCACAAGGACTGGCGGGGGGGTCGTGGTGCGGGACAGAATATTATCCCCAGCAGCACCGGAGCCGCCAAGGCCGTCGGTAAGGTGATTCCGGAACTTCAAGGAAAGCTCACCGGCATGTCGCTGCGTGTGCCCACCCCTAACGTGAGCGTCGTCGATCTTACTGTCCGATTGGAGAAGCCGACGACGTACGAGGCGATCTGCAAGGCGGTCAAAGCCGCCTCGGAAGGACCCCTAAAGGGTATTCTAGGGTACACCGAGGATGAAGTGGTGAGCACCGACTTTAATGGAGTGCCGTTGACCTCCGTGTTTGATGCCAAGGCAGGAATTCAGCTGAACGAGACGTTTGTGAAGGTGGTTTCTTGGTATGATAACGAGACTGGGTACTCTAATAAAGTGCTGGACTTGATCACCCACATCTCCAAGTAATGGTGTGTAAGGCATACAAGGAGGAGAAGAACTATTTTTTCTATTTATTTATATATATTTATATATAAAAAAAGCTAAAAAAAAAAATGAAATCAAAAGGAAACTGACAAAAAAAGAAAAAAAATACTGGGCAGCAGTAGCGGCTGAATCAAATTTTTATTATTCAATTTTTATTTTATTTACTATTTATTTTTTTTTTTTTGATTGTATGTGTACGTACCCATAATGCACATATGGAAAATACCATCATTGTTTGTATTTTATTATTACTCTTACCTTTAACCATATAACTTTTGTCACTTGGTTATAATTATGAAAAAAAAAAACTAATCTTCTGACCTCTTTTTTCTTTTTAATTTTTATTTTATTATTTTTTGTCCGTAAGATAATTAAAAAAAAAAAGTAAACCACATATATACATTTACCTATACCCACTCCTTTTTTATTTTTATTTTTACTCTTTTACTTAAACTAACCCTTTCCCCTCGTCAAAAAAAAAAAATACATATACAATAAAAAATAAAAAATGGAAAAGGATTTAATTCAAAATGACTTAGATTACACCGAAACTTATCTGAAAAAGGAAATCTATACCGGCATCGAACCCGTCGGCGATGTCGAGGAAGATATGATCAACGCCTCCCGAAACGCCTCCTCCGATGAGACTAATAATAATAATAATAATAATTCGAAAGGTCATAAAACAAAAAACTGCTTGTCCGCAGTGGTGCACGGTGTGGTTCCTCGAGGCGGTATTGTAGCCAACTGCTTCAGCCTCGCCTCCGTCACCCTAGGAGGCGGCATCATCAGCATGGCGAACAGCTTTCGTACGAGTGGTATTCTCATGGCTATTATTTATCTGGTGGTGATGTGCGCCATTACAGTTTATACCATGACGCTCATTGGACTCGCGATTCGTAAATCCAACTTGAATAGTTTTGAAACCATGGGTCGTGGATTATTCGGGAGGGGCGGTGATTACCTGGTCGGAGCGGTGATTGCTATTTCCTGTACGGGAACGGCAATCGCGTATGTAAACGCCTCAGGGACATTGATGAAACCGATTCTTGAGCAGGCGAAAGGCACGCCTGCTTTTCTGAAAACGACCAACGGCAATCGGTGTATACGGGCGGCGATATGGGCGGTGATTCTCCTTCCAGCTATTGTCCCCAAGCACTTAAATAGTATTCGATATATTTCAGTGTTGGGGGTTTGCTTTGTGCTCTACTTTGTTCTGACGATTGTCATTCACAGCTGTCAAAACGGACTGCGACTCGGGATGAGGGATGATATGGTGCTCTTCACCACCGGCAATCAAGCCATCTTTGGGCTCTCCATCTTTATCTTTGCCTTCATGTGTCAAGGGATCACCTATGTCGTGTATAATGAAATGACACCGAAGAAATCCGTCCGGCAGTTAACGGTCGCGAGTGGGATTGCCATGTCAGTGTGCACCTTGTTTTATATTATTGCTGGTGTGTTTGGATATTTGGATTTCTCCAACGCAATCAAGCCCTCTATTTTGGAGAATTACGACCCCATTGCGGATCCGTACATCATGGTCGCCTACGTGGGTATGTTGATCAAGATTGTCGCCGCTTTCTGCGCTAATTGGATTCCGATTCGAAACTTTTTATACTATTGTTTACGATGGAATTTGGAGACGACGCCGTATTGGCTGCACTTTATTTTTTGTTTGATTGTGTCTGGTATCATTCTGGTAGGGGGGTTGTTTATTCCCAGCGTCTCCACCGCCTTCGGACTTGTCGGATCCATCTGCGGCGGGTTTATTAGTTTTATCTTCCCCGCGCTGTTTTTTATGTATTGTGGGGATTGGAGCTTAAAGTCGGTGGGTATTTGGCACTGGCTGGGGTGTCATATATTATTGCTGGGAGGTGTGATTGCTATTGTGTGGGGGACGATTGCCACCATTTATTCCAGTTTTATTGTGACCTCTTAAATAAATAAAAGAAAGAAAAAGAAATAGAAAGAATGAATAATAATACTGAAAAAAAAAACACGAAAAGGGGGAAAAGAAAGAAAAAAAAGATTACATTGCACATCTTTTTTTTTTTTTTTAATTTATTATTAATTTTTTTTACTTTCAATCTTATATATATATATATATATACACAGAAAAATGTTGTATCACCTAATTTATTATAAAAAGGTCAAAAAAATAATATCCAAAGAAAAAAAAAAACGATTTTTTTATTTGTTTTTGTTTTTATAACTATGATAACGCTTTCTATTTTTATTTTTTTATTTTACTTTTAATTTTAATTTTTTTTTACTTTCTCTGATAAAAGTCAATTAAAGAGTACTGTTCTATGCCCCTTTTTTCTTGACGACACAATTTCAGAAACGAAAGCTAAAAAAAAAAAAAACATAACACACACACACTAAAAAAAGAAAAACTCTTTTACTTCTTTTTTTCAACAACAACTTTAATTAATTTGTTTATTTATTCATCGTTTCAGACTTCGTTGTTATTATTAAAAATTAATCTCCATACTGTTATCTTTTTTTTTTTTCCTCTCTCTCTCCTTTTTTTATTGTTTACTAGAATAATAATAATGTTAAATAGACAATAATAATAAAAGTAGAAATGATGAAATTGCTAAGATAAAAAAAATAATTGGAAGACGAGTCTGACAAACATTTTTGATGCATATATTTTATATATACGGCACTGAGGAAAAAAAAAAAAAAACTATTAAATTTCTGCTTCTTTTTTTATTACTATTTTTTTTTTCATCGTTTTTTTTTTTTTTTTTTGTGACAGGAACGTGGCAGGCCGCACAGCGCTATAGTCGTCATTGACGGTTCAACAACATGATCCAAGAAAAGATATATATAAATAAAAAAAATATTTTTCTTCTTCTCCTATACGTGTATGTATGTATGTATATATATATATATATATATATATATGATGTTTACGCTATGGAATTACCATCTGAATTTGAATTGAGGAGACGATGCTATGTGCATTTACTATTGTTACTCAACCTTTACTGATACCTATACACATACATACATACATACACGTGTATATAGATGTATATTCTTTTTCATTTTATTTTATTTTTTGCCCCTCGGACATTATTTATTTACAGGTCGATAAGCACTCAAGTTTCAAACCACCACAGGAGATATCCGTTCCTGTAGCGGTCGGGTGATGTGCGAGAATAAAAAAAAAAAACAATAATAATAATAATTACCGTTGTTGTTATTATTGTTTTCTACTATTCCTACTAGACACTTCCTTATTCGTATACTTTCTAATACTATATATATATAAATATGCACTCTCTGTAGGATGACTAAATCATTACTTTTATGTTTGCACATTTATTGAGACACTTTTAAATAAAAAAGGTGTTGACGATGCGACGAGTACCTAAGAACACCAGCTGAAGAGAGAAGTTGTTATTTTTATTATTATTATCATTCATCAAC